>JAKOGI010004321.1:0-28895 GCA_029747015.1 Carnegiea gigantea
GCCACATTTGTAACAGACAATGGGCTTTTGGTCCTTAGCAGACTTTTTCTTTTTTGAAACTGGTTTGGTTTCTTTTTTGACAAAAGGTTTGGATTGAGCAAAGGGCTGTCTTGGTTTGGGCTTTTGTTTCTTCTGGGCCTTTTTACGGGCCATAGAAGGAGCCATAATCTTTGTAATTCCAAAAGCTTCACAGAACGTACCCATCTCCTTTCTAGATTGGGTTCGCTCATTCCCATATTTGGACTGAAGCTTAATCTCATTACAAAGACTTAAAGCTTCAGTTTTGACGATACCAAATAATTGACCAAATGTTAATAATCCAAACGGGATATCATTTGTGCCAAAATTCTGTCTAAGTTTATTGAGGATTCTTTCACCAAATAAATTTGGTAATCCTGCAATGAATCTTTCTTTCCAGAAATCTTGGGTATTATCTTCCCGTTTAAGAACATTTGTAAGAAAGACATCCTTATACCATCTATAATCTGTTAAGGAATGACATCTTAAATTGATGAGAATTGTTTTAGCAACGGCTTGCTCTTCTTTTGGGTTACCAAGGAAATGAAGAGTAATTGTATGCAAAAGAGTTTGCACACAATCGTCTTGTTCTGCTTCAAGTCCTGTGGTAGGGTTCCTTACTATCTTTTTGTGCGTTAGGATGGCTTGTCTTTGTTCTGTGGTAAAGGTATTATCCCACCAAGACTTAAGTTGTCCTATAAAACCTATTACGAGGGCAACTGCTATGTTGGTATCACTATGACCTTGTGTTTTGTAAGCATTACGTGTCATCCACATTTCTTGGACTATGGAAAGGATTTCATGTTCAGCCTTGCCATCGATATTCCATTGATGAATGGATCTGCCATCAAAACTAGATGAGGCAAAGGATCCACGTTCTTCATATTGAATATCAGGTGGCGTTGGCCTAGGATAGGAATTCTTTCCTGGACCTCTAGACCAATTGTGAAGCTTGTTAATTGTGGTTGGCTCATCAAGGATATTGTCAATGGTTTGCAGAGTATCATGACCTTCTTGTCTCTGAACGTCATGACTCTCTTCTGAGTCATCACTAGACTCATCACTAGTGGACGACTCATCTTGGATCTTTTAACAAGTTTTGTCTATGCAAGATGTTGAGGGTTTGGAAGAAGCTAACTCAAGAGTCTTGAGTTGGTCAGAAAGGAGTTTGAGGTAATGGTTATTGGAGGATTCTGTTTGTTTATGAAAGGCTTCTAATCTGGGGTTTGGAATAGTATCTGTTTTGAAGAAAGGTGGAGAACCTTCATCTTTAGGTTCTTGCTTGGTATGGATCATTTGGCTTCGCTTGTTCTCAGCAATTTGGGCTGAAACTTGGTTAAGCTGTTCAGCAATTGTTTGAAGGATAGTGTTGGTATAATTGGCTTGTTGATGAACCTTTTTTAGGTCATCAAGTTTGACTACCTCACTCCCCTCCCGGCCTTTGGGAAAAGGTGTCGCCAGAATGGTATCACCTTTGTGCAGAAGCTTAAGATCATCTGCAGGGGGATGGACAGAGGAGATACTGGAACCATTTTGAAAATGCCAAACTTTCATAAGGGAAGTTTGAACATTAATACTGGGTATGTGGTAAACATTCTGAAGACCATGTTTGGAAGCAAATGTAGGGAACCAAAGAAAGAAAGGAATATTTGTACGAGGACGTTCCATGTCTGAAATCCACTCCTTTTTAATGGATTCCATGAACGAACGATCCATTTGTTCGATACCAAGTCGCATAGAGGTATTTGACTGAGTAATATCGAGCTTTGATCTATCCGGAGTCGATTTGTGAAATTTTTTGAAATCTAATACCATGATTGAAGCTCCAATTCCAGATGATAGTCGGAGATATGGAGGATCAATAATGGGCTCGGGTATAGGATTACGAAACCTATAACGAGTCGAAATGTTCAGAAGAGGAAGTAACATCTGAAAATGATCGTCTATAATTGGATGGATAAGAATGGTCAGGAGTTTCTTTGATAGAGAAAGAACGAAATTTAAGAAGAACTCTACCATCAGATTCTTCTACAATTTCGTCAATATCTCTTCTTTCAATTTGTAAGGAAGGTTTGGGCTCGTGGAGCTCAAGCTCATCTGGGAGAGTTATTTCATCCCATTTGAGTAATTTTGGAGTGAAGACAGTGGGTTTCTCGTCTTCAATTTGAAGTAAAATTGTTTCTTGGGAAGTGGAAGGAAGAGGGTTAAGAAACCTTGTATTTAAATTTGTACTCATAAGTCGAAAATAAATACGATACATAACAACAAAATTTTTGAAGTCCAAAAATTCATTACCTTGTATATGAACATCAAGTTTGAGGGCTTCTGTTGTCATAGGACAGGATAAATCAACCATACTATCAGGATAACAATTGAAAAATATAGGACCTTTGCAAATGTTAGTTTGGATAACTGCAAGTAAAGAATATTTGTATTTACGTAATCTTTTGTCACGTAAAGCCATGTAAATGGGAGCATTAATACCTTTCCTTACCAAAGGTTTAATGGCTACTTGTACTAAACCAATATACATAAATCGATATTTTGCTTGTAAATGTAAATTAATAGCACTTTGTTTAAGCATGTCAATAGTTTGTAAACCATTTTGTAAACTAATGACTTCTTCATGCGTTTTGCAAGAATATGCTTTAATGAAATCAAATGTGCCAATTTTATAAATGGTGTCTAACTCTATTCTAGGGAGAGACCAATTTGCATAATTGTCTGGGCTAGGAGCCCTAAATAAAGGTAAGGTTCTTTGTTCATTAGAGTTAACGATGTTACCCTGGTTACTATCAGATTTGAAAGACAACAAACGCCTTAATCTATACGCCATGCTTATGTATACATTCAAATCTCTATGCGCAGACAGGTGTATAACGGGACCACCACCGGGACCACCTTCACACGGCTGACCAACGGATTTTCCTTGGCTGACCAACGCTAGGGACACCATTGTATGCAAGACACAGCTCTATGAACACAGAGATGCAAACACACACCTAAGCACAACTTCTAAATGCACGTATAAGGAATAAAATCATTTTGGATTTGGAGGAAATGACATTAAGAGTCTTAATTAGTGAAGACTCATACTCTGAATCATCACTGGATCCATAATAGTTGTCTTCGCTTTCAGACCCTGAGGGTTCCTTAATGAGTAGTGCCAGAAGCTTTTGTTTGAGTTCTGGATCTTCTGAAAACAACTCATTAATTTTTTGTTCTGTTTTGCATTGAGCAGCCTTGTGGCCTACTTTGCCACATTTGTAACAGACAATGGGCTTTTGGTCCTTAGCAGACCTTTTTTTTTTTGAAACTAGTTTGGTTTCTTTTTTGACAAAAGGTTTGGATTGAGCAAAGGGCTGTCTTGGTTTGGGCTTTTGTTTCTTCTGGGCTTTTTACGGGCCGTAGAAGGAGCCATAATCTTTGTAATTCCAAAAGCTTCACAGAACGTACCCATCTCCTTTCTAGATTGGGTTCGCTCATTCCCATATCTGGATTGAAGCTTAATCTCATTACAAAGACTTAAAGCTTCAGTTTTGACAATACCAAATAATTGACCAAATGTTAATAATCCAAACTGGATATCATTTGTGCCAAAATTCTGTCTAAGTTTATTGAGGATTCTTTCACCAAATAAATTTGGTAATCCTGCAATAAATCTTTCTTTCCAGAAATCTTAGGTATTGTCTTCCCGTTTAAGAACATTTGTAAGAAAGACATCCTTATACCATCTATAATCTGTCAAGGAAGGACATCTTAAATTGATAAGAATTGTTTTAGCAACGGCTTGCTCTTCTTTTGGGTTACCAAGGAAATGAAGAGTAATTGTATGCAAAAGAGTTTGCACACAATTATCTTATTCTTCTTCAAGTCCTGTGGTAGGGTTCCTTACTATCTTTTTGTGCGATAGGATGGCTTGTCTTTGTTCTGCGGTAAAGGTATTATCCCACCACGACTTAAGTTGACCTGTAAAACCTATTACTAGGGCAACTGCAATGTTGGCATCACTATGACCCTGAGTTTTGTAAGCATTATGTGCCATCCACATTTCTTGGACTGTGGAAAGGATTTCATGTTCCGCCTTTCCATCGATATTCCATTGATGAATGGATCTGCCATCAAAACTAGATGAGGCAAAGGATCCACGTTCTTCATATTGAATATCAAGTGGAGTTGGCCTAGGATAGAAATTCTTTCCTGGACCTCTAGACCAATTGTGAAGCTTGTTAATTGTGGTTGGTTCATCAACGATATTGTCAATGGTTTGTAGAGTATCATGACCTTCTTGTCTCTGAACGTCATGACTCTCTTCTGAGTCATCACTAGACTCATCACTAGTGGACGACTCATCTTGGATCTTTTGACAAGTTTTGTCTGTGCAAGATGTTGAGGGTTTGGAAGAAGCTAACTCAAGAGTCTTGAGTTGGTCAGAAATGAGTTTGAGGTAATGATTATTGGAGGATTCTGTTTGTTTATGAAAGGCTTCTAATATGGGGTTTCGAATAGTATCTGTTATGAAGAAAGGTGGAGAACCTTCATCTTTAGGTTCTTGCTTGGTATGGATCATTTGGTTTCGCTTGTTTTCAGCAATTTGGGCTGAAACTTGGTTAAGCTGTTCAACAATTGTTTAAAGGATAGTGTTGGTATAATTGGCATGTTGATGAACCTTTTTTAGGTCATCAAGTTTGACTACCTCACTCCCCTCCCGGCCTTTGTGAAATGGTGTCGCCAGAATGGTGTCACCTTTGTGCAGAAGCTTAAGATCATCTGCAGGGTGATGGACAGAGGAGATACTAGAACCATTTTGAAAATGCCAAACTTTCATAAGGGAAGTTTGAACGTTAATACTGGGTATGTGGTAAACATTCTGAAGACCATGTTTGGAAGCAAATGTAGGGAACCAAAGAAAGAAAGGAATATTTGTACGAAGACGTTCCATGTCGGAAATCCACTCCTTTTTAATGGATTTCATGAGGGAACGATCCATTTGTTCGAACCAAGTTCGCAGAGTTGTATTTTGAACTGAGTAATAATCAGCTTTGATCATATCCCAGTCGATTTGGAAATTTTTGAAAGAAATACCATTAATTGAAGCTTCAATTCCAGATGTAGTCGGAGATGGAGGATCAATAATGGGCTCAGGTATAGGATTACGAAACCTATAACGAGTCGAATTGTCGAAATGTTCAGAAGAGGAAGTAACATCGGAAAATGATCGTCTATACTTGGAGGGATAAGAATGGTCCGGAGTTTCTTTGATATAAATGGTGTCTAACTCTATTCTAGGGAGAGACCAATTTGCATAATTGTCTGGGCTAGGATCCCTAAATAAAGGTAAGGTTCTTTGTTCATTAGAATTAACGATGTTACCCTGGTTACTATCAGATCTGAAAGACAACATACGCCGTAATCTAGACGCCATGATTATGTATGCATTCAAATCTCTATGCGCAGACAGGTGTATAACGGGACCACCTCCGGGACCACCTTCACACGGCTGACCAACGGATTTTCCTTGGCTGACCAACGCTAGGGACACCACTGTATGCAAGACACAGCTCTATGAACACAGAGATGCAAACACACACCTAAGCACAACTTCTTGAAATGTCTAACTTTTTATTAAAATGTACAAAGAAACGGTTTAAGTAAAGTACAAATGTAATATGAAGAACTTACACAAATTGTTGAATTTGGAAATGTTGGAAACTTTGAAATGTAGAAGTACAAAGGATAACTTAAGAAAGAAAACTTTGTTGAAGAAAGCTGAGAGGAAGTTTTTGAGAGAGCTTGAAGATGCTTCTTTCTTTTTTCTCAATCTCCCTTCTTCTCTTGACGAGCACTCCTTAAATAGAGATAGAAGAGAGGCCTTCATAATTGTAATTTTGTTTGGACATCAAAAGTAGATGCTCTTTGTCGGCCATCATGTACTGAAAAGGTGAGTCTTCTTTTTGTAAAGTAGATTCCTTTTGTCTTGGACACGTAATGAAAGTTGAGTCATCATCCTTATCATTACACTGTTTGCTTTTTGTTAGTGGGGTCACTGTAGATGAACAGTGTATTTTGTCGAAAGCTGCAAAAGAAAAGATTCGTTAGTACAAATGGCCTTTACTTTTGCCAAGGGCCAAATGACCCTTGCAGGCTCTTTTGTGTTATTTGGCTTTTGCATTTTGCCAAAGGTTATGGGACCTTTGCCAGCCTTTTATTTTTTTTTTTTCATCATGAGAATTTGCTGTATTTGAGGAGAAAGTCGCATTGTAGGCCATTTGTAGTAGGGACCAAACAGGATGCTTCAAAATTAATTCCATATTTTAAAGGAATTAAAACATGCGAATAAGTTTGGTCAATAGGGCAAATGTGGAGGTCAGGGAAGATTTTTGAGACGAATCGGAAAATATGAGGTTCATAAGCGGTCCAATATTCAAAATGTTGATGGAAGTATTTACAGGTTTGTACGTTGCCTGTTGGCATAATAATGAGTACTGGGTGATGATTAAGGTCTTCAAGGAGGGCTCTATAGGCCTTAATAATTTTGAGATATTGGTAAAAGGGAAGTTCTTTATTGACCAACCATTCATTGTAATCAATAAAAATGGCATATTCATTGTATCGAGGACCACAGAATGATGTGTAGAATAGTTCATAATCACGGAGATGAAATAGGAGAGGTTCATGTGGATAATTGTTGAGAGGGAAAGGTTCAAGGTTATTAATGTGTGGATTTGTTTGTGAGGTAGGAGAATGGATGATGGGAGGATGATCATAAGGTGGGAAACTTTTGTCAAGAGAAGAGAAAATAATAGTAGGAAGAATTAAAGGATCATCCATCATTTGTATTGCTTTTCCTTTGCTGCTACTGGAGGAGCTCATCTTGAAGTCTGCAAAAGGAATTGTGTAACATTTTTCCCTGTAAGAATTCACTTGTAAGAAAATCAGGTAAGGAATTAGCATTTCCTTTGATGAATTCGATATCAAAATCAAATGCGGAAAGGATTGCTTGCCATCGGGCAAAAATTTGTTTGGAAACCAGATTTTTGACATCCTTTTGTAAAATTTCTTTTGCAGATTTACAGTCGATTCGAATTAGGAATTTTTTGAAATATAAATCATCTTGAAATTTTGTAACACAGAGAATAATGGATAAAATTTCTTTTTTAATTGTAGAGTAATTCTTTTGTGCACCAAGCCATAACTCTGAATGATATCTAACTAATTGTTCTTGGTCATGCGAGGGTAGTCTTTGTTTTAAAATGCCATCATATCCTATGTCAGATGCATCAGTTTCAACAATCATAAATGCAGAGGGACTGGGAATATGTAAACATGGTAATGCCCTAATACGTTCCTTAATATGTTTAACAATACTTGTATGTTTGTCGGTCCAAGGCGGAGGTATTGTCCTAAGTCGACTATAAAGTGGAGCACATAATTGTTTTAGGTGAGGAAAGAATTCTGACACATAATTCAGACATCCTAAGAATCTCTGTAACTGGGTTTTATCTTTGATTTCGTCTGGAAATTTGTCAGCAAAGGCTAAGGATCTCTGGATGGGCTTAATGGTACCTTGATAAATATTATGTCCTAGAAATCTGATTTTGGTTTGGAATAAAATCATTTTGGATGCAGAGAGTGCTAAACCATTTTGTTGAATGATTCGGAGGAAATGGTGCAGATGCTTAAAATGTTGTTCAATGGATTTTGAAAAGACCAAAACGTCGTCAATATAAACGATGATGTAATCTGTGTATGGAGTGAAAATGTCATTCATGATGTTTTGAAATTCAGAGGGGGCGTTTTTAAGACCAAATGGCATAACATTCCATTCGTAATGCCCAAATGGAACTGTAAAAGCGGTTTTGTATCTATCGTTATCCTTAATTTGGATTTGCCAGAATCCAGACTTCATATCAAATTTAGAAAATAATGTTGTATTATGAAGTCTATTTAGTAAATCTCTTTTATTGGGAAGAGGATAGCGAATCCATTGTAAAACTTTGTTTAAAGGTTTGTAATTAATAACCAAGCGAGGAACTCCTCTTTCTTTTTCAGCAGCTTTATTAACATAAAAGGCTGCACAACTCCAGGGGGATTTCGAAGGTCTAATTAGGTTTTTATCAAGTAAAACTTGAATTTCTTTTTTGCAATGTTCAAGAAGTTCAGAATTCATTTGAGTAGGACGAGCCTTGGTGGGAATATTTCTTTCATCGAACCCAGGCTCATAAGGTAAAGAGATGACATGTTTTTTTCTTTCCCAGAAAGCATTGGGAAGATCAGCACAAACTTTTTTCTCGAAAACTTTTAAATCTTTGAGGCGCTGAAGATAATCTTTTTTGACGTCTAGGTCAGGGATTTGTCCTATTAACTCAATAAGAAATTCTTTTTTGGATATACACCTGTGAAGGTGGTCAGCCAAGGAAAATCCGTTGGTCAGCCGTGTGAAGGAGGTCCCGGTGATGGTCCCGTTATACACCTGTCTGCGCATAGAGATTTGAATGCATACATAATCATGGCGTCTAGATTACGGCGTATGTTGTCTTTTAGATCTGATAGTAACCAGGGTAACATCGTTAATTCTAATGAACAAAGAACCGTACCATTATTTAGGGCTCCCAGCCTAGACAATTATGCAAATTGGTCTCTCCCTAGAATAGAGTTAGACACCATTTATAAAATTGGCACATTTGATTTCATTAAAGCATATTCTTGCAAAACGCATGAAGAAGTCATTAGTTTACAAAATGGTTTACAAACTATTGACATGCTTAAACAAAGTGCTATTAATTTACATCTACAAGCAAAATATCGATTTATGCATATTGGTTTAGTACAAGTAGCCATTAAACCTTTGGTACAAAAAGATATTAATGCTCCCATTTACATGGCTTTACGTGACAAAAGATTACGTAAATACAAATCTTCTTTACTTGCAGTGATCCAAACCAACATTTGCAAAGGTCCTATATTTTTCAATTGTTATCCTAATTTTATGGTTGATTTAACCTGTCCTATGACAACGGAAGCTCTCAAATTAGATGTTCATATACAAGGTAACGAATTTTTGGACTTTAAAAATTTTGTTGTTATGTATCGAATTTATTTACGACTTATGAGTACAAATTTAAATACAAGGTTTTTAAACCCTCTTCCTTCCAATTCCCAAGAAACAATTTTACTGCAAATTGAAGACGAGAAACCCACCGTCTTCACTCCAAAATTACTCAAATGGGATGAAATAACTCTCCCAGATGAGCTTGAGCTCCACGAGCCTCAACCTTCCTTACAAATTGAAAGAAGAGATATAGACGAAATCGTAGAAGAATCTGATGGCAGAATTCTTCTTAAATTTCGTTCTTTCTCTATCAAAGAAACTTCTGACCATTCTTATCCCTCCAATTATAGACGATCATTTTCAGATGTTGCTTCCTCTTCTGAACATTTTGACAATTCGACTCGTTATAGGTTTCGTAATCCTATACCTGAGCCCATTATTGATCCTCCATCTCCGACTACATCTAGAATTGGAGCTTCAATTAATGGTATTTCTTTCAAAAATTTCCAAATCGACTGGGATATGATCAAAGCTGATTATTACTCAGTTCTAAATACCTCTTTGCGAACTTGGTTCGAACAAATGGATCGTTCATTCATGGAATCCATTAAAAAGGAGTGGATTTCAGACATGGAACGTCTTCGTACAAATATTCCTTTCTTTCTTTGGTTCCCTACATTTGCTTCCAAACATGGTCTTCAGAATGTTTACCACATACCCAGTATTAATGTTCAAACTTCCATTATGAAAGTTTGGCATTTTCAAAATGGTTCTAGTATCTCCTCTGTCCATCCCCCTACAGATGATCTTAAGCTTCTGTACAAAGGTGACACCATTTTGGCGACACCTTTTTGCAAAGGCCGGAGGGGAGTGAGGTAGTCAAACTTGATGACCTAAAAAAGGTTCACCAACAAGCCAATTATACCAACACTATCTTTTAAACAATTGCTGAACAGCTTAACCAAGTTTCAGCCCAAATTGCTGAAAACAAGTGAAACCAAATGATCCATACCAAGCAAGAACCTAAAGATGAAGGTTCTCCACCTTTCTTCAAAACAGATACTATTCCAAAACCCAGATTAGAAGCTTTTCATAAACAAACAGAATCCTCAAATAATCATTACCTCAAACTCATTTCTGACCCAACTCAAGACTCTTGAGTGCTTCTTCCAAACCCTCACACCTTGCATAGACAAAACTTGTCAAAATATCCAAGATGAGTCGTCACTAGTGATTGATTCTATGATGACTCAGAAGAGAGTCATGAAGTTTCAGAGACAAAGTCCATGATACTCTGCAAACCATTGACAATATCCTTGATGACCCCACCACAATTACAAGCTTCACATTGGTCTAAGAGGTCAGGAAAGAATTTTCTATCCTGGCCAACTCTCCACCTGATATTCAGATATGAAGAACTGGATCCTTTGCCTCATCTATTTTGATGGCATATCCTTCATCAATGGAATATCGATGGAAAGGCGGAACATGAAATCCTTTCCACAGTCCAAGAAATGTGGATAGCACATAATGCTTACAAAACTCAGGGTCATAGTGATACCAACATTGCAGTTGCCCTAGTAATAGGTTTTACAGGTCAACTTAAGTCGTGGTGGGATAATACCTCTACCACAGAACAAAGACAAGCCATCCTAACGCACAAAAAGATAGTAAGGAACCCTACCACATGACTTGAAGAAGAACAAGATGATTGTGTGCAAACTCTTTTGCATACAATTACTCTTCATTTCCTTGGTAACCCAAAAGAAGAGCAAGCCATTGCTAAAATAATTCTCATCAATTTAAGATGTCCTTCCTTGACAGATTATAGATGGTATAAGGATGTCTTTCTTACAAATGTTCTTAAACGGGAAGACAATACCCAAGATTTCTGGAAAGAAAGATTTATTGCAGGATTACCAAATTTATTTGGTGAAAGAATCCTCAATAAACTTCGACAGAATTTTGGCACAGATGATATCCCGTTTGGATTATTAACATTTGGTCAATTATTTGGTATTGTCAAAACTGAAGCTTTAAGTCTTTGTAATGAGATTAAGCTTCAATCCAAATATGGGAATGAACGAACCCAATCTAGAAAGGAGATGGGTACGTTCTGTGAAGCTTTTGGAATTACAAAGATTATGGCTCCTTCTATGGCCCGTAAAAAGGCCCAGAAGAAACAAAAGGCCAAACCAAGACAGCCCTTTGCTCAATCCAAACCTTTTGTCAAAAAAGAAACCAAACCAGTTTCAAAAAGAAAAGGTCTGCTAAGGACCAAAAGCCCATTGTCTGTTACAAATGTGGCAAAGTAGGCCACAAGGCTCCTCAATGCAAAACAGAACAAAAGATTAATGAGTTGTCTTCAGAAGATCCAGAACTCAAACAAAAGCTTCTGGCACTACTCATTAAGGAACCCTCAGGGTCTGAAAGTGAAGACAACTATTATGGATCCAGTGATGATTCAGAGTATGAGTCTTCACCAATTAAGACTCTTAATGTCATTTCCTCCAAATCCAAAAAAGAATTCCTTATTGAGTTAATAGGACAAATCCCTGACCGAGATGTCAAAAAAGAGTATCTTCAGCGCCTCAAAGAGTTAATCCTTGAAGAAGAAGATAAACCAAAATTCGATTTTGGACCTTCTTCGTCCTTCAATCAAATCTTTGAGAATTATCCTATTCCAAATCCTTTCCAACCCGTCACTACAAAACAATTACAAACTGAGCTTAACAAACTCAAAAGTCAAGTTCGTATTCTAAAATCAGATGTCATCCTCCTCAAAACAAAAAATTTTGAGATTGATGCAAAAATATCAATGCTGAAATCTCTAAAAGCAAATCCTCCTGTTCCTCCACCTGACTTACATTCCTCAGAAATATCAGAAGTTGATATTCCGCAAACTCAATTTTTACAAACAATATCCCGTATTACCTTTCAAAAGTGGTACTCTATAGTCAATTTAGTTGTTGATGACTTCTCTATGAATGTCATCGCTCTAATTGACAATAGAGCAGATCAAAATTGCCTTAGAGAAGGAGTTGTTCCTACCGAGTACAGTGAGCGTTCAAATGAACAGCTTGTCAGTGCTAGTGGTGATCCTTTACATATTCGTTACAAATTAGAAAAAGGATATATTCGTAATAACAATTACTGCTTTAAAAATGTATTTCTTGTTATTAGTAATATTACAAATGATTTGATTTTAGGTACCCCTTTTCTAACACAAATTTACCCCTTTACTGTTTCAGAAAGTGGTATTCATACAAAAGTTTTGGGAAATCCTATTACATTTCACTTCCTAACCTCCACACACCAAAAGAAGGTTATGGAATTACAATCTTCCTCAACTTTTAGACAAATCAATTTTATCCAATCAAAACAAAATGCCTTCTTTCCAAACGATCGCATTATAATCTTACCATTTCCCAGTCCCTCTGCATTCAGGATCATTGAAACTGATGCATCTGACATAGGTTATGGTGGCATTTTAAAACAAAGACTACCCTCGCATGACTAAGAACAATTAGTTAGATATCATTCAGGGTTATGGCTTGGTGCACAAAAGAATTACTCTACAATTAAAAAAGAAATTTTATCCATTGTTCTCTGTGTTACAAAATTTCAAGATGATTTATATTTCAAAAAATTCCTGATTCGTATCGATTGCAAATTTGCAAAAGAAATTTTACAAAAGGATGTCAAAAATCTGGTTTCCAAACAAATTTTTGCCCGATGGCAAGCAATCCTTTCCGCATTTGATTTTGATATCAAAGGAGAAACAAATACTTTATATGATTTCCTTCCAAGAGAATTCTTGCAAGGAAAGATTAACACACAAATCTCTCTTGCAGAATTCAAAATGAGTGGAAACAAACCAGGAAGCAAAGACAAAGGCAAAAACATTCGAAGAGCAGAAGATTATCAAATTACTATCCCTACAAAATTACCTCTTCAAAACCAATTCCAAACCCTAGCCAATTATCCCCCGTTACCATACAAAACCGTGGTCTCTCGACCAACTACCAAGCCAACCAGTGACAATTCCTACACCATTCGGTACACAGAACATTTGTGCCTAACTACTCACAAAACCATACCAACCACTGACATTTTAAAACCTTTGGTTAAAAAGATCTTCGGCAGTCTTCATTTCGCCACTGACCATACACAAAAAACCCAACAGTTTTATGAGCTAATTTTAGTAGATACTCGTTCTGCTGATATTAGCCATACCCATGACAAAACCAACCCAAATCACATACTCTTTTCCAAATGCATTATTCGACAAGTTCTCAGTGCTCAGCAATGGAAAGATCCGTTCGAAGAGCGACACTTTTCAGTACCATTTGACCCACAAACCTACAATTACAATGACTATAGAATGGCTTGGTATCGAGCCTTTCTTTATCTACCGGAAACCCATTCTTGGTTCTTTAATTTCCATGACAATTGTCCCTTACAATTTCCTGTTTGGTTTTACTACTGGTGGACTTGGTACGGATGTTCACTTTCTGTATTACCTTTAGAAGCCCAAGGCGGATGGGACTTTCGGGACAAGCATATGTCCTCTCTGGATGCGTATACAAAAGAACTACAATTCTTTCGGGTCTTCAACATTGCCTGGATTTTTAGCTGGGAATACAGACTTCAGAATTACTTGAAGAATGCATTTCCTCTATCTCTGGTCCGGGTTTACAAAGTTAAATGTTGGCCTGAATTCAAGACACAATTATGTGGCAGTGAAAATGTGGAGCACTACTGTCGCACCAAATCTAAGAAGTTCACACTCCACAATCTCCATACATTTGAAGCAAAAACATACGTTGGACCTTCTGCTCCTCGAAAGAAAGAAAGTCCGTCATCGTCAACAAGAACAAAGAACAAGGGTCTCTCCCAAAAAGAAAAAGAGGTTCTTGAATATCTCAAAGATGACCCTCAAATGAGACAAATATTTTTACAAAAAATTCTGGACAAGGCCAATGACTCTGATGAAGTCAGTTCAACAGCTTCAAACAATAACAAAAATAATGACATGTATCAAGATTTACAAGACCCATATGAATTATGAACGATTAAAACAAAGGCTGGCACAGGTCACATGAGCTTTGGCAAAATGCAAAAGCCAAATAATACAGAAGAGCCTGCAAGGGTCATTTGGCCCTTGGCAAAAGTAAAGGCCATTCGTACTAACGAATCTTTTCTTTTGCAGCTTTCGACAAAATACACTGTTCATCTACAGTGACCCCACTAACAAAAAGCAAACAGTGTCATGATAAGGATGATGAATCACCTTTCATTACGTGTCCAAGACAAAAGCAATCTACTTTACAAAAAGAAGACTCACCTTTTCTGTACGTGATGGCCGACAAAGAGCATCTACTTTTGATGTCCAAACAAAATTACAATTATGAAGGGCTTTCTTCTATCTCTATTTAGGGAGTGCTCGTCAAAGTGAAGAAGGCAGATTGAGAAAAAACAAAGAAGCATCTTCAAGCTCTCTCAAAAACTTCCTCTCAGCTTTCTTCAACAAAGTTTTCTTTCTTAAGTTATCCTTTGTACTTCTACATTTCAAAGTTTCCAACATTTCCAAGTTCAACAATTTATGTAAGTTCTTCATATTACATTTGTACTTTAACTGTTTCTTTGTACATTTTTATAAAAAGTTAGACATTTCAAGTTACATTTCAGTTTCCCTGTTAATTAGCGATCCTGTTTCCAGTTGGTATCAGAGCCAGTGAGATTGCATATATGTGCATTTAGAAGTTGTGCTTAGGTGTGTGTTTGCATCTCTGTGTTCATAGAGCTGTGTCTTGCATACAGTGGTGTCCCTGGCGTTGGTCAGCCAAGGAAAATCCGTTGGTCAGCCGTGTGAAGGTGGTCCCGGTGGTGGTCCCGTTATACACCTGTCTGCGCATAGAGATTTGAATGCATACATAAACATGGCATCTAGATTAAGGCGTATGTTGTCTTTCAAATCTGATAGTAACCAGAGTAACGTTGTTAACTCTAATGAGCAAAGAACCTTACCTGTATTTAGGGCTCCTAGCCCAGACAATTATGCTAATTGGTCTCTCCCTAGAATAGAGTTAGACACCATTTACAAAATTGGCACATTTGATTTCATTAAAGCATATTCTTGTAAAACGCATGAAGAAGTCATTAGTTTACAAAATGGTTTACAAACTATTGACATGCTTAAACAAAGTGCTATTAATTTACATCTACAAGCAAAATATCGATTTATGCATATTGGTTTAGTACAAGTAGCCATTAAACCTTTGGTACGAAAAGGTATTAATGCTCCCATTTACATGGCTTTACGTGACAAAAGATTACGTAAATACAAATCTTCTTTACTTGCAGTGATCTAAACCAACATTTGCAAAGGTGCTATATTTTTCAATTGTTATCCTGATTTTATGGTTGATTTAACCTGTCCTATGACAACAGAAGCTCTCAAATTAGATGTTCATATACAAGGTAATGAATTTTTGGACTTCAAAAATTTCGTTGTTATGTATCGAATTTATTTTCGACTTATGAGTACAAATTTAAATACAAGGTTTTTAAACCCTCTTCCTTCCAATTCCCAAGAAACAATTTTACTTCAAATTGAAGACGAGGAACCCACTGTCTTCACTCCAAAATTACTCAAATGGGATGAAATAACTCTCCCAGATGAGCTTGAGCTCCACGAGCCCCAACCTTCCTTACAAATTGAAAGAAGAGATATTGACGAAATTGTAGAAGAATCTGATGGTAGAGTTCTTCTTAAATTTCGTTCTTTCTCTATCAAAGAAACTCCTGACCATTCTTATCCCTCCAATTATAGACGATCATTTTCAGATGCTACTTCCTCTTCTGAACATTTCGACAATTCGACTCGTTATAGGTTTCGTAATCCTATACCTGAGCCCATTATTGATCCTCCATCTCCGACTACATCTAGAATTGGAGCTTCAATTAATGGTATTTCTTTCAAAAATTTCCAAATCGACTGGGATATGATCAAAGCTGATTATTACTCAGTTCCAAATACCTCTTTGCGAACTTGGTTCGAACAAATGGATCGTTCGTTCATGGAATCCATTAAAAAGGAGTGGATTTCAGACATGGAACGTCCTCGTACAAATATTCCTTTCTTTCTTTGGTTCCCTACATTTGCTTCCAAACATGGTCTTCAGAATGTTTACCACATACCCAGTATTAATGTTCAAACTTCCCTTATGAAAGTTTGGCATTTTCAAAATGGTTCTAGTGTCTCCTCTGTCCATCCCCCTGCAGATGATCTTAAGCTTCTGCACAAAGGGGACACCATTCTGGCGACACCTTTTCGCAAAGGCCGGGAGGGGAGTGAGGTAGTCAAACTTGATGACCTAAAAAAGGTTCATCAACAAGCCAACTATACAAACACTATCCTTCAAACAATTGCTGAACAGCTTAACCAAGTTTCAGCCCAAATTGCTGAAAACAAGCGTAACCAAATGGTCCATACCAAGCAAGAACCTAAAGATGAAGGTTCTCCACCTTTCTTCAAAACAGATACTATTCCAAAACCCAGATTAGAAGCCTTTCATAAACAAACAGAATCCTTAAAAAATCATTACCTCAAACTCATTTCTGACCAACTCAAGACTCTTGAGTTTGCTTCGTCTAAACCCTCAACATCTTGCATAGACAAAACTTGTCAAAAGATCCAAGATGAGTCGTCCACTAGTGATGAGTCTAGTGATGACTCAGAAGAGAGTCATGACGTTCAGAGACAAGAAGGTCATGATACTCTACAAACCATTGACAATATCGTTGATGAACCAACCACAATTAACAAGCTTCACAATTGGTCTAGAGGTCCAGGAAAGAATTTCTATCCTAGGCCAACTCCACCTGATATTCAATATGAAGAACGGGGATCCTTTGCCTCATCTAGTTTTGATGGCAGATCCATTCATCAATGGAATATCGATGGAAAGGCGGAACATGAAATCCTTTCCACAGTCCAAGAAATGTGGATAGCACATAATGCTTACAAAACTCAGGGTCATAGTGATACCAACATTGCAGTTGCCCTAGTAATAGGTTTTACAGGTCAACTTAAGTCGTGGTGGGATAATACTTTTACCACAGAACAAAGACAAGCCATCCTAACGCACAAAAAGATAGTAAGGAACCCTACCACAGGACTTGAAGAAGAACAAGATGATTGTGTGCAAACTCTTTTGCATGCAATTACTCTTCATTTCCTTGGTAACCCAAAAGAAGAGCAAGCCGTTGCTAAAACAATTCTCATCAATTTAAGATGTCCTTCTTTGACAGATTATAGATGGTATAAGGATGTCTTTCTTACAAATGTTCTTAAACGGGAAGACAATACCCAAGATTTCTGGAAAGAAAGATTTATTGCAGGATTACCAAATTTATTTGGTGAAAGAATCCTCAATAAACTTAGACAGAATTTTGGCACAAATGATATCCCGTTTGGATTATTAACAATTGGTCAATTATTTGGTATTGTCAAAATTGAAGCTTTAAGTCTTTGTAATGAGATTAGGCTTCAATCCAAATATGGGAATGAGCGAACCCAATCCAGAAAGGAGATGGGTACGTTCTGTGAAGATTTTGGAATTACAAAGATTATGGCTCCTTCTACGGCCCGTAAAAAGGCCCAGAAGAAACAAAAGCCCAAACCAAGACAGCCCTTTGCTCAATCCAAACCTTTTGTCAAAAAAGAAACCAAGCCAGTTTCAAAAAAGAAAAGGTCTGCTAAGGACCAAAAGCCCATTGTCTGTTACAAATGTGGCAAAGTAGGCCACAAGGCTCCTCAATGCAAAACAGAACAAAAGATTAATGAGTTGTTTTCAGAAGAGCCAGAACTCAAACAAAAGCTTCTGGCACTACTCATTAAGGAACCCTCAGGGTCTGAAAGTGAAGACAACTATTATGGATCCAGTGATGATTCAGAGTATGAGTCTTCACCAATTAAGACTCTTAATGTCATTTCCTCAAAATCCAAAAAAGAATTGCTTATTGAGTTAATAGGACAAATCCCTGACCTAGATGTCAAAAAAGATTATCTTCAGCGCCTCAAAGATTTAATCCTTGAAGAAGAAGATAAACCAAAATTCGATTTTGGACCTTCTTCGTCCTTCAATCAAATCTTTGAGAATTATCCTATTCCAAATCCTTTCCAACCTATTACTACAAAACAATTACAAACTGAGTTTAACGAACTCAAAAGTCAAGTTCGGATTCTCAAATCAGATGTCGTTCTCCTCAAAACAAAAGATTTAGAGATTGATGCAAAAATATCAATGCTAGAATCTCTAAAAGCAAATCCCCCTCTTCCTTCACCTGATTTACATTCCTCAGAAATATCAGAAGTTGATATTCCTCAAACTCAATTTTTACAAACCATATCCCGTATTACCTTTCAAAAATGGTACTCTATAGTCAATTTAGTTGTTGATGACTTCTCTATGAATGTCATCGCTCTAATTGACAATAGAGCAGATCAAAATTGCCTTAGAGAAGGAGTTGTTCCTACCGAGTACAGTGAGCGTTCAAATGAACAGCTTGTCAGTGCTAGTGGTGATCCTTTACATATTCGTTACAAATTAGAAAAAGGATATATTCGTAATAACAATTACTGCTTTAAAAATGTATTTCTTGTTATTAGTAATATTACAAATGATTTGATTTTAGGTACCCCTTTTCTAACACAAATTTACCCCTTTACTGTTTCAGAAAGTGGTATTCATACAAAAGTTTTGGGAAATCCTATTACATTTCACTTCCTAACCTCCACACACCAAAAGAAGATTATGGAATTACAATCTTCCTCAATTTTTAGACAAATCAATTTTATCCAATCAAAACAAAATGCCTTCTTTCCAAACGATCGCATTATAATCTTACCATTTCCCAATCCCTCTGCATTCAGGATCATTGAAACTGATGCATCTGACATAGGTTATGGTGGCATTTTAAAACAAAGACTAACCTCGCATGACCAAGAACAATTAGTTAGATATCATTCAGGGTTATGGCTCGGTGCACAAAAGAATCACTCTGCAATTAAAAAAGAAATTTTATCCATTGTTCTCTGTGTTACAAAATTTCAAGATGATTTATATTTCAAAAAATTCCTAATTCGAATCGATTGCAAATTTGCAAAAGAAATTTTACAAAAGGATGTCAAAAATCTGGTTTCCAAACAAATTTTTGCCCGATGGCAAGCAATCCTTTCTGCATTTGATTTTGATATTAAATTCATCAAAGGAGAAACAAATACTTTATATGATTTCCTTCCAAGAGAATTCTTGCAAGGAAAGATTAACACACAAATCTCTCTTGCAGAATTCAAAATGAGTGGAAACAAACCAAGAGGCAAAGACAAAGGCAAAAGCATTCGAAGAGCAGAAGATTATCAAATTACTGTCCCTACAAAATTACCTCTTTAAAACCAATTCCAAACCCTAGCCAATTATCCACCCTTACCATACAAAACCGTGGTCTCTCGACCACCTACCAAGCCAACCAGTGACAATTCCTACACCGTTCGATATACAGAACATTTGTGCCTAACTACTCACAAAACCATACCAACCACTGACATTTTAAAACCTTTGGTCAAAAAGATCTTCGGCAGTCTTCATTTCGCCACTGACCATACACAAAAAACCCAACAGTTTTATGAGCTAATCTTAGTCGATACTCATTCTGCTGATATTAGCCATACCCATGACAAAACCAACCCAAACCACATACTCTTTTCCAAATGTATTATTCGGCAAGTTCTCAGTGCTCAGCAATGGAAAGATTCGTTCGAAGAATGACACTTTTCAGTACCATTTGCCCCACAGACCTACAATTACAATGATTATAGAACGGCTTGGTACCGAGCCTTTCTATATTTACCTGAAACCCATTCTTGGTTCCATAATTTTCATGACAATTGTCCCTTACAATTTCCTATTTGGTTTTACTACTGGTGGACTTGGTTCGGATGTTCACTATCTGTATTACCATTAGAAGCCCAAGGCGGATGAGACTTTTGGGACAAGAATATGTCCTCCCTGGATACGTATACAAAAGAACTACAATTCTTTCGGGTATTCAACATTGCCTGGATTTTTAGCTGGGAATACAGACTTCAGAATTACTTGAAGAATACATTTCCTCTATCCCTGGTTCGGGTTTACAAAGTTAAATGGTGGCCTGAATTCAAAACACAATTATGTGGCAGTGAAAATGTGGAGCACTACTGTCGCACCAAATCTAAGAAGTTCACACTCCACAATCTCCATACATTTGAAGCAAAAACATGCGTTGGACCTTCTACTCCTCGAAAGAAAGAAAGTCCGTCATCGTCAACAAGAACAAAGAACAAGGGTCTCTCCCAAAAAGAGAAAGAGGTTCTTGAATATCTCAAAGATGACCCTCAGATGAGACAAATATTTTTACAAAAAATTCTGGACAAGGCCAATAACTCTGATGAAGTCAGTTCAACAGCTTCAAACAATAACAAAAATAATGACATGTATCAAGATTCACAAGACCCATATGAATTATGAACGATTAAAACAAAGGCTGGCACAGGTCACATGACCTTTGGCAGAATGCAAAAGCCAAATAATACAAAAGAGCCTGCAAGGGTCATTTGGCCCTTGGCAAAAGTAAAGGTCATTCGTACTAACGAATCTTTCTTTTGCAGCTTTCGACAAAATACACTGTTCATCTACAGTGACCCCACTAACAAAAGCAAACAGTGTAATGATAAGGATGATGACTCACCTTTCATTACGTGTCCAAGACAAAAGGAATCTACTTTACAAAAAGAAGACTCACCTTTTCAGTACATGATGGCCGACAAAGAGCATCTACTTTTGATGTCCAAACAAAATTACAATTATGAAGGGCTCTCTTCTATCTCTATTTAAGGAGTGCTCGTCAAAGTGAAGAAGGCAGATTGAGAAAAAAGAAAGAAGCATCTTCAAGCTCTCTCAAAAACTTCCTCTCAGCTTTCTTCAACAAAGTTTTCTTTCTTAAGTTATCCTTTGTACTTCTACATTTCAAAGTTTCCAACATTTCCAAGTTCAACAATTTGTGTAAGTTCTTCATATTACATTTGTACTTTACTTAAACTGTTTCTTTGTACATTTTAATAAAAAGTTAGACATTTCAAGTTACATTTCAGTTTCCCTGTTAATTAGCGATCCTGTTTCCAGTTGGTATCAGAGCCAGTGAGATTGCATATGCGTGCATTTAGAAGTTGTGCTTAGGTGTGTGTTTGCATCTCTGTGTTCATAGAGCTGTGTCTTGCATACAGTGGTGTCCCTAGCGTTGGTCAGCCAAGGAAAATCCGTTGGTCAACCGTGTGAAGGTGGTCCCGGTGGTGGTCCCGTTATACACCTGTCTGCGCATAGAGATTTGAATGCATACATAATCATGGCGTCTAGATTACGGCGTATGTTGTCTTTCAGATCTGATAGTAACCAGGGTAACATCGTTAATTCTAATGAACAAAGAACCTTACCTTTATTTAGGGCTCCTAGCCCAGACAATTATGCAAATTGGTCTCTCCCTAGAATAGAGTTAGACACCATTTATAAAATTGGCACATTTGATTTCATTAAAGCATATTCTTGCAAAACGCATGAAGAAGTCATTAGTTTACAAAATGGTTTACAAACTATTGACATGCTTAAACAAAGTGCTATTAATTTACATTTACAAGCAAAACATCGATTTATGCATATTGGTTTAGTACAAGTAGCCATTAAACCTTTGGTACGAAAAGGTATTAATGCTCCCATTTACATGGCTTTACGTGACAAAAGATTACGTAAATACAAATCTTCTTTACTTGCAGTGATCCAAACCAACATTTGCAAAGGTCCTATATTTTGCAATTGTTATCCTGATTTTATGGTTGATTTAACCTGTCCTATGACAACAGAAGCTCTCAAATTAGATGTTCATATACAAGGTAACGAATTTTTGGACTTTAAAAATTTCGTTGTTATGTATCGAATTTATTTTCGACTTATGAGTACAAATTTAAATAAAAGGTTTTTAAACCCTCTTCCTTCCAATTCCCAAGAAACAATTTTACTTAAAATTGAAGACGAGAAACCCACTGTCTTCACTCCAAAATTACTCAAATGGGATGAAATAACTCTCCCAGATGAGCTTGAGCTCCACGAGCCCCAACCTTCCTTACAAATTGAAAAAAGAGATATTGACGAAATTGTAGAAGAATCTGATGGCAGAATTCTTCTTAAATTTCGTTCTTTCTCTATCAAAGAAACTCCTGACCATTCTTATCCCTCCAATTATAGACGATCATTTTCAGATGTTACTTCCTCTTCTGAACATTTCGACAATTCGACTCGTTATAGGTTTCGTAATCCTATACCTGAGCCCATTATTGATCCTCCATCTCCGACTACATCTGGAATTGGAGCTTTAATTAATGGTATTTCTTTCAAAAATTTCCAAATCGACTGGGATATGATCGAAGCTGATTATTACTCAGTTCCAAATACCTCTTTGCGAACTTGGTTCGAACAAATGGATCGTTCGTTCATGGAATCAATTAAAAAGGAGTGGATTTCAGACATGGAACGTCTTCGTCCAAATATATACATATGTATGTGTATATATATATGTGTGTGTGTGTGTGTGTGTGTGTGTGTGTCTATATATATATATATATATATAGTATTTATATAGTATATTATATATATATAGAGTTATACTAGTGATATATATATCCATGTGTGTGTGTGGGTGTGTTAATATATATAGGTGCATATTATCGTGATAATATATATATACTACTAATATATATATTAGTAATAATATATATATATATATATATATAGTATATATATATATGTATGTATTGTACATATGTATGTCTTTTTATACCATATATATATTATATATATAGTATATGAATGTATAAATAATATAATAGTATACTTGATTAATAGTATATTATATATATATACATATATATAATATAGATATATATAGAGTATATATCTAATATGATATCTAAACACACACACACAATGTATATGTGGAGAGTGTGGTTTGTGTGTGTATGGTCATATATATGTATATTAGATAGATATATATATATTTATATAATATATTATTATTATATATATTATAATAGTATGTATATGTATATGTTGTATAGGTATATATATAGAATTATATATATATACTAATATATAAATGTATATATATTATGTAAGATACATCTGCAAGATTAAGATATATATATATTAATATATTAATATATATATATAGTTATTATTGTATAATATAAATATAAGTATCTATATAATGTATATATACATACATTATATTTTTAATATATATTACACACATTATATCCAATATTTGTAAGTTTGTAGTAGTTGGTATATATATGTGTATATATATATATATATATATATATATATATATATATATATATATATAATATATAATATATATATATATATATATATCTATATGTGTGTGTGTGTGTGTGTATACATATATTTGTATGTATATATATATTTACATATATATGTATATATATCTATATATATATATGTGTGTGTGTGTGTGTGTATATATATATACACACACACACGTTGTGGTTCGTCGATTGGTTGCCCGATTCTTTTCAATAATTGAAATTCTCGTTTCATTTTTCAGAGAAAAAGAAAAAAAGAAGAACAAGAAAAAAATTGACAAAATAGAAAAAAGTAAAACTTATGTGAATATGTGATTGGCATTGGATATGTAGATAACTTGTATTCCTTTTTTGTTAACTCATTTCCTATTTGATTTATGGATAGTATTTTCATTATGTTGTTAGGATGTTGAGTGTTGGTTAGCTTCATGGATACTTGGTGCCTTATTGGTTGCTTCCTAGTCACTTGGTTAAGTAGGTCTGTTAAGTCAAAAATCATGCATTGTTTTAATAATTATTTCGATTATATTATATATTTTATTTCATCTAATTTACTTTAATTTATATATTTTTCAGATTAGGCATTGTTTTAATAAAGAGAAGAAGACGAATCATTGAGGCTCGGGTTTTACATACTTGGGCAGAAGACGGTCCAAATAAGGATAATTATGAAGATATTGTCTGGGCTAGGATTTCAAGAGTTGGAGAAGAGCTAGAAGTCTTGAGGGAAAAGAAGTTTAAGGAAGAAAGGAAGAAGGAAACCCTAATTACTAACCCTAATCACACCCCTCCTTTCTTCCCTATATATATCATCATCACCATCACCATAAGGATCATCTACCACCCACGCACCCATCCTCCTCTCAAAAGTATATCTTTTGTCATTATTTCATGTATAGTTATTAGGGTTGTTATTTTATCTTGATAGTTGATCATTGAACATGATTATTATTGATAAATATTGTGATTTTATTCTCAATATGAGTGAGTAATTTTCATGTGCTTAGTATAATCTTCTTGAAGCCATGCTAAATTAATTATTTTGAAGCAAGTTTTATGCTTTAATGCCTAGTTGATTTATATTCATGATTCTTTAGCAATTAGCGTTTATTGTTTATGAAATTTGTGTTAAATCATTTAGAATGCATGCTAGTTGATTAAATACAATTTCGATTGATAGTTTAGAAGATTATAATACGTAAAAGTTATAGTCTTTTAGGCTTAGGTATCACCCTAATTAATCATGGATGGCTCAAATCCATCTCTTTTAATTAGGTAATCACTTTAGATCTTTGTTAAATTGATTTGCTGGTAAATTGGTTACAAAGTGTTAAATGACGTTTTTCTAATTCTTAATGCTCTAGTTTGGTTAAATTTTTGCGTTGGTGTAAAGATTATCAAATTAGTAGGGTTTATATTAGGGATGGACCTAAGTAAGCTAGAACCTAAGAAAAAACGGGGAAGAACCGCTGGTGGATGTCTTCTACAGTTTAACTCATGAACGAAATTAATTTGTGTGTTGATGATAAATATTAGTCTGCATGGTGGATTGAGATTATACTAAGTATCCTTGATAAATCTGACAACTTTGATAATTATTTGTTGCTTATAGTTAATTTGGTTTGTTTGTTAATTTTTGTTTCATTTTTATTGGTTACCATATAATTTCAATCAACCCCCCCAAAAGTATAGTCTTTTAGGAGTGTCTAGGTAATTTTAGATAGTTTAGATTTTGATTTTTGGAGTAGTTACAATTTTAGATTGATTTATATTCGGTTTTAGTATTTAATTACCAGTTTGTTAGAAATTAGAATAAAAATAGTTATTATCATATTTCTTCAAGTTTTATTAATTCCTATGGTTTATATATGTCCTAGTCTGCTCATATTCAATTTCGTATTTTTTGGAAATTATTTGATAATTTTTCAGAATTATTTTGTGAAATTGAGAAGTGCAGGTTTTTAGGTTATTAATTCTAAAAATTTTGATTTTTAATTTTAATTTATGATTATTAGATGTTGTTAAATCCAGAAAATTGTGTCCTAAAATTAGGGTAATTGTTGTGATTAATTTCGTATTTATATTAATGCAGATTATTTTATATCTAATTTCAGATTTATTATTCTCCTTGATATTCTGTGCTAATTTTCTGATCTGATTTTTCTAAAATTAATTAGATACAATTTAGAATTTATAAGCTTATAGACCTGAAGAATAATTTTTTAGGTTACTGTTTGATATTTTTAATATTTATTTTCTGACTATTATTTGCTGTTATTGATTTTTAATTAGAATTTCAGTTACTATTCTATTTTTATTTTTTCTAAATTATTTAGGGAATCTTTTTACTGTTTATTTCCAGAATATGATCTAGAATATTTAGGAGCATCATTGGGCAGTTTTCTAGATTTTTATTCATTAGATTTTAATTATTTCCAAATTATTAAGATTAGACTTAATAAATTGAATTAGTAAAATCATTTAGGATTAAGCTAGTCTTTTACAACAATCTTTCCTCGTGGATCGATCCCTACTTTCCTATGCTATAAAAAGTGTTTTAATAACCGAAGTAGTGGCTAAATTTGTAGCTCTCGACAAGCTTTACAAATTTTGGCGCCGTTGCCGGGGAAAGAAAATTAAATTGCTAGTTTACTTCTATTTAATTTTGCTACTTTTATTTGTTTTATTATAACTCTAGTTTTTTGATTTTATTCTTTTTAGATTTCAAGGACTGTATGAAATTAAGGAGTGGAAAAGAAATTGGAGAGGACAAGGAACAAGCATTGAAAGCTGAAAACAAAGAGAGTCAGCCTGACCCAGTAAGTTTTAGGGGTAAAGAGGTAAGCATGTCTACTCTTCGAGAACTTGCAGCTCCTAATTTAGAAACCCAACCAATGTCCATTACTTATGCTATTTTAGATAAGCCTTTGAAATTAAACTCAGGATTTATTAATTTATTACCTAAGTTTCATGGATTAGCTGGAGAGGACCCCTATAGACACATTAGTGAATTCCTTATTACTTATTCTGCTATGGTGCCTGAAGGAATTCCTGAGGATCAAATTAGACTAAGGGCTTTTCCTTTCTCTTTGCTTGGTAATGCTAAGGACTGGTTATATTATATGCCTGCAGGATCTTTTTCTACATGGACTGCATTACATAAATCGTTTCTAGAAAAGTTTTTTTCTGCATCCCGTATTGGATCTATTATGAAAGAAATATGTGGAATCAAACAAATGAATGGGGAAACCTTTTGTGAGTATTGGGAAAGATTTAATAAGTTATGTACTAGTTGTCCCCAACATCAAATAACTGAACAACTATTGATTCAATATTTTTATGAGGGTTTACTTCCTATGGACCGCAATATGGTTGATGCTGCTAGTGGGGGGCTCTGGTTAATAAAACACCAGCTGATGCTAGAAATCTATTTAATTTAATGGCCCAAAATACTCAGCAGTTTGGTACTAGGGACTCACAAGTTAAAAGGGTAAATGAGATATGTTCTAGTTCATCTCTAGAGAATCAGTTATCTCACATTACTGCTATGTTAAATAAGATTGTTACTGGAGGTATTCAAAAAGCAGTAATATGTGGTATTTGTTGTCTAGAGGGGCATTCTACTAATGCATGTCCTACTGTACAAGAAGGTAGTGTTAATGCACTTTACTCTAACCAAGATCAAAGGAGGTATGATCCCTATGCGAATACTTATAATGAAGGATGGAGAGACCACCCTAACCTTAGGTATGGCCCTAAGCCTAATCCACCTGGTTTTGACCAACCATCTCGTCAACTTTCTAATCAAGATAGGACCAACTTCCTACTTGAACAAGTCCTTAAGAAGATGGATGATAGGTTCCAGATTTTGGAGACAACTCTTAAGCAGGTTCAAGAGAGACAAACGGCAACTGATATCATAGTTAGCAACTTGTAGGCTCAAATGCAAAATAGGTTACCATCTCAGCCTTACCCTAACCCTAAAGAGAATGTTAGTGCCATAACAATTAGGAGTGGGAAAGAGTTAAAAGAACCTAGGAAGAGTAGAGAATTAGAACCTGAGTTAGAGATTAAAGGGGCTGAACCAGAGTTAGGCACTAATTCTAATCAAACTACTAAGGAAATAAGAGAGAAGAAAAGAGAACCTTATAAAGCAATTCCACCCTTTCCTAGTAGATTTCGAAACCCTACTTCTAAGGTGAATGAGGCTAACCAAGATCTTAGAGACATTAAAGAAGATAGAAATCAACATACCTCTCCTTGATGCTATTAAATAGGTGCCTCATTGTGCTAAGTTCTTGAAAGAATTATGTACTACTAAAAGAAAATAAGTAGGGAATGAAAAGGTAAGTGTGGGGGAAAATATATCTGTAGTTTTTCAAAGGAAACTTCCCCCTAAGTGCAAAGACCCAGGCGTGTTCTCTGTTCCTTGCAAAATAGGGCATCTTTACTTTGATAAGGCTATGCTTGATTTAGGTGCTTCCATTAATGTCATGTCTAGGCCTGCTTATGACAAACTGAACTCAGGAAAGTTAAAGAAAACTGGTGTAGTGCTTCAGTTAGCTGATAGGAGCAGTATTTACCCAGATGGAGTGTTAGAGGATGTCTTAGTCCAAGTGAATGAACTTGTGTTTCCTGCTGATTTTTATGTGATGAACATGGGTGATGCATGTCATGATATTCCCATCTTGCTTGGCAGGCCATTTTTAAAAACAGTTAGGACTAAAATTGATGTGCATGAAGGAACATTAACCATGGAATTTGATGGTGAAGTGATTAAATTTAACATTTTTAATGCCATAAGATTCCCTGTTGATGTGAATTACGTGTATGCACTTGATGTTATTGATGAGTTGCCCCAAGATATTTATGACTTATCCAATGAAGATGAATTTTTGACTTTGCTTACTAAGAGTCTTGATCATGCTGACTTTCAAAAAGTGCCTTACCAGATCAATGATGATTTAGTAGAAGAGATCCAATTAGAGGATCCCGGAGCTTCATGAAGTCGAGCCAACGACTATAAACAAAGGTGCTGGTTGGGAGGCAACCCAACGTTTGCAGGGAAGTACCCATTTAATTTTGCTTTTATTTTCATTATTTCTATCTTTTTTTCATGCATTAGGGACAATGCATGAATTAAGTGTGGGGGGGTGCATCATTCATTTAATTCCTGCTGTTTTATTCTCGGAAAAAAAAAGAAAATTGAAATTTTTTTTTTCCTTATAAATAATGCATGATATGAGTTTATGCTAGGCTTGCTTGCTTAGAAAATTTTTATTTTATTGGCTATTTTTTTTTAGTTTATTCTTTTATGAGTGAAGACTTCTAAGCAAGCTAACTGTCTTT
>JAKOGI010004322.1:0-27500 GCA_029747015.1 Carnegiea gigantea
CCGCGTACTTTATTTTTCGTTGAGTTGTTCGTAACGCCTTTTTACGTTACAAAAACCTATTTTATTTAGTGATACAGGTTAAATTAATTATTGACGCGCCTATGTGAGTGATGATTTTATTAAAAATAATATTTTTGTTGCCATTAGTTTTGAAAATCATTTAGTGATTTCTGATGAGCGCTATTAACGGTCATTAGCGAACACTAATTCAAATGGGAACCCGAATACGATTAGGTTGTCAACCTTTGAAGTAGTTCAATGTTATTAAATCGAACCTAGATAGATTTGGGAATGAATAGTTGATGAAGGATTATGTTATCGATTTGGGTTTAGAATTAGGTTTACAAATTAGGCTAGCAGTTTCCAATATGAACCGGCCTAGGACAAAAAAATAAAGTGAGGGAGGGGCATTTTGGTAAATTGCATGAGACCCCATCTCCTTCTTCCTCCTCACGCATGACCCCCCTGACAGTCTCTCTCTTCCTCTCTCTACTGCTCGTCCCCTTCTCCTCCTCTCCTCCTCTGTTAACGTGGCTCCAAAGCTCAATTTGGCAGCCGATTTTTGCCACCCACTGCTGCAAAACCCCACCCATTCGACCATCCTCCAAGCTAGTATCAATTCATGCGAATTTGGGCAGAAATTCAGAGCAAATCAACCACGTTTCAAGCAGTTTGGGCGCTAAATTGAAGCTCAAATGCGTGCCCAGGTAAGGCCATGCAATTTAGCTTCTAGTTGCTTTCAATCTTCTATAAGTTGGGGTGAAAATTCGTATATACAAACACCCAATTCAATCTCAAGTTGATAACCAAAATTTAGGCTTGTTCTAGGGTTTGAAGTTTGCGTATTTGGGCGTGAATCGCGTGCTACTCATTTGACCACTGGGCAAGGTCGGAAATTGGAGGTGTTCGGGTACTGAAAGTCGAGCCCAAAGCCTTCAAACAAAACCCTAGCTTGGAATCGAGGTGAGGGTTCCTTTCCTCCTAAATTACTATTAATTTCAATGATTTTCGGTAAATTTAGTTGGTGCATGTTAATTCTAAGTTAGAAATCGATTTGGGTGAAATTGGAGTCAAAGTTGAGAAATTCGAACATAGTAATGAATTGGGTTAATTGCATGATAATTCGATATATGGATGAATGTACCAGTTAATCGAGGATTGTAAAGTAAGCATAATGTTGTTATCGGACTGTCGTAGCATGAGTTAGTCGCACTTGAACTCTGTTTAACGATTACTGATACTAGTTGAGTAGTTGAAGTAATTATGGAAATAGCTGAATTATGTCTAAGGGCTATGGCTAAATCGGTTTGGGCATATTAATAGTCTATTCGTAGTTATTTCAATGAAATATTATGCTTATGGATATCGGTTGGCGAACTAAAAGGGCAAAATGTCGCTTTAAAGTCTCTATTGCATCAGTCGGTACACTTAAACAATATGTTGGTTATTAAGCTTGAATGTCATACCTATATACGATCGTTTTATATATTGTTGGTTTGTGAATGACAATATTAAACCGAGTTGGAAGTTGGTTGGCTCGAGGTAGAACTATTGAGTGGTTCGAGGTTCTTGTGGTTGACGCTGTGTGAGAAAGGAGTTAGGGTTGTGAATTGCGGTAATTGTGTGGATTGCGAGGCCTTGTGTGGCTTAATGGGCAGATTCTGCCAAGTTATGATATGACGTGTATGAATGTGCTATGTGAATTGCCGCAATCATGTGGATTGTGAGGCCATGTGTGGCTTAATGGGTAGATTCTGCCGAGTTATGATATGAAGTGCATGAATGTGCTATGTCTGAACCCTTTTCCCCCGATATGCTACGTAACATTATGTGATTAATTCTTGAAATTTTAGATACCTTTAAAAAGAAAAGGTCATTTAGAAAGTTTATTTTACATGTTTGAAAATGCTTTTAAGTATGTTAGTCGTCTATTCGGTTGTTAGGGCGTCTAAGGTATAAAAAGATCCTAAGTCGTTGAACTATTTAGCTAGTGATTCGACTGAATAGTCGATAAGTTTAGGAAGTTTAAAAATAAACTAAAAATGAATTTGAAAATGTTTAAAACATTGGTTTGTTTATAAATTCTCCTTATGTTTAAAAGAATTTAAACGACCTGGAAAAGAGCACCTTAAACTGCTAATTATGAAGTTTAGCTAACTTATATGTTGGTTTCTTGCTTAGGTCTCTATTGAGTTTCAAGCTACAAGCTTGTAAAACCATTATGTTTTAAGAAGCATTCACGTTGAAAGTTTACGAAGAAAACTTGTTTACCTTAAAAATGAACCGAGTACCTTAAATTTTCAAATAATAACAAGTTGGCACGTTTTAAGCATTCAGTTTATTTTTACACCCTCCTTTGAGTTTTAAAAGAGGTTGAAACGAGTCATAAAATGACAATTAAGGGTTTATTTACGCACCTGGTTTGAGTTAAAGGCTAACTAAGTACTTTAACTTTCAAATGGATTTTGTTTTACGAATTAAAAAGCGTATTACGTTTATACGAAGCTTTCAAATTAGAAACGAAGTCATTTTATGATTTAGCAACCTTATTACATTTATACGAAGCTTTCAAGTTAGAAACGAAGTCGTTTTATGATTTGGCAACCTTATTACGTTTATACGAAGCATTTAAGTTAGAAACTAAGTCCCTTTACGATTTAGTAAACGTATTACGTTTATAAGAAGCATTTAAGTTTAAAACAAAGTCGTTTTACGAAATAACTAACGTATTACGTTATCAAGAGGCTTTTAAGTTGAAAACGAAATCGTTTTACGATTTAGCAAACTTATTACATTTATACAAAGCTTTTAAGTTAGAAACGAAGTCATTTTATGAATTAGTAAACATATTACATTTATAAGAAACTTTCAAAGTTAAAAGTAAAGTTGTTTTATGAGTTAGTAAACGTATTACATTTATAAGAAATTTTTAAATTAAAAACGAAGTGAACTATAAGCATTTAATAAGGTTATGATCGTTTTGTAAAAAGGTAAGTTTTCAGTATAGTAAGCAACTGAAAAAGAGAAATGAAATATGTTTTTAAAGTCTAAGAAAGTGCTGGGCAATTGGCCAGGGTTAGGAACTGGACTCAAGATATGATTATCTTGCTGTGAGCTATTCCTGGAAACTGGACGCAAAGATGGCGTGAGTTGTTTTTCCCTAAAGAAATGTTAGGAACGGGACTCAAGATACGAATTATATTGGTGTGAGCTGTTCCTCGGAACTGGACTCAAGATATCAATTATCTTGGTGTGAGCTGTTGCCCAGATAAGTTATGATGTGTGACGCTTAAGAAAACCTTGAGGGGGACTAGACTCAAGATATGATTATCTTGGTGTGAGTTGTTGCCCCACAGAGGACAATATCGAAGTTTGAGTTTATCTACTGAGACGCGTTTTGGCCAATAGTTATGCCCGTATACCCTGGGGATAACGTGAGTTGTGAGTGACGATCTCACTTAGGGGCAGTATAAATCTCCCCTATCCAGCACAATAAGATGTCTTTATGCTATGAGTAAGTTTCTAATAAGTGAGAAAAGAAGTTTCTTTAGAGAATACGATCCTCAAGAGGCTGAGTAAAGTTTTTTGAGAAAAGAAGAGAAAGCTCCCAAATGTGCCCATCCTATTCATCTTTTACGAAAGGATTTCCAAGTATAGTCAAATGAAGTTTCAAATGTTACATTATTCATGCAAGCTCTTCAATGTGCATATTCTATGAAAGTATGCTTCTTGCCAAACCTTTCTTACCAGTTTAGATGTTTCGAGAACTTTTAGAAAGAATCATAAGCTTTAAAGGAGTTTGTGTGGATTATAAACCATTCTTGGTATTTATTGAGAGTCACTATATTTTCAAAAGTGAGTTTGAAGGCCTTTATGTTCAATCCTTGCTGCCTACTTATTTATGTGCCTGAATGTCTGCTAGTAGGGAAGTCTGGTCATTAAGGGCCTAGAATTGAGTTGAGTGGTTAGAATGAAGTTTTAAGGGTGGTGCTCTTTCCTTGGGGATTATGATTGCTTAATATGATAGTAAAGCATGAATGCGTCATATATAGCTATTATTAGTATTATTGCCTGCAACTATTTTGGGTTTTAATATGATAGTAAAGCATGAATGCGTGTGGTTGCTCATTCAATTTGAGTAGGTATAAGAGATCCTTTGAAGTTATTTTGATGCCGGCCCCTCAGAAGTCTCTGTCAGCTTTGTAAAGTATCTGATGCCTACCATGTTGTAAATTTTTAAGTTTATCGTTGTATGTGAAAGCATGTAGCCGGCTCTGTACCTATATATGTAGCTTTCTAACCCTTGTTTTAGTTGTTTGATCATTAGTGATCCGGGCGAGTGGCTCGAGGCAGTGAACTTAGGTTATTTTAGTATATGTTATACCTCATTACCTGCTTACAGGTACCCTTAGTTGAGCTAAGACCCTAATATGTTGCTAAAACAGGGGAAACTCTGGCAGTTTTAATTTAGAAATACTATCTAAATGCTAATCCAAACCCTCGATCTTCAAGAGCCTTAAGGATTTTCCTCTAGGAAGTCCTGGTGGTATGACTCTCCCTAGGATGGAAGCGTCACATTAGGTGGTATTAGAGCCATATGTTTGCATTATGCATTTAGATAGCATAATAGGCATGTGCTATGTGAAGATACATGACTTATGTGTCTGTGTGATCATGTCTTGCCTGGTATTACCCGTACTGACAAGTGTATAATTTATAATATGTATATATATGCCGGTTCTTCCCCTACCATCTCAATGGTAGTGTAGGATAGTTTTTCTCATCGTCAACCACGTTTATCTACCTTTATGGTTGGCTGCATGGAATGCGATTATATTCTGGCATGCAATGGATGATGGGGAAAAGATTGAGGAGGGGGACTTTAATTTTTGTGAAGCGGTTTGATTCCATTACAAGAAAATCAACTATAGAAGCGGTGAATCTTATGAGATGACTTGTGAAATTCTAGAGGGATAGAAGAAAAGGATTTGCATATGGTGTTTATTTATATTGAGAAGGCTTGTGATAGGGTGCCTTAAGAAGTGCATTGGAATTGTGAAGAAAGAATTATTCACCTTTTTATTATGTTTATTGAAGATATGTATAAGTGAGCGGAGACTAAGGATTAGGATGTTAAAAAGAGACCTAAAGGACTTCCTTGTTGATATTAGGTTATATCAAGGATTGGCTCGAAGCCCCTTTTTTCAATCATCGCGGATGAGTCCACAAATGACATGCAGGATGAAATATCGTGGTAAATGTTGTTTGCTGCCTATATTGTCTTAGTAGAGAGACACCCGAAGGAACCTAACAATATGTTAGAAAAGTAGAAGCGTATTTTGGAGTCTAAAGGTTTTAGATTGAGTACTTGAAATGTAAGTCAAGTGAAAAGAATGAAGAGGTAGGGGAGGAAGTCACTATTGATACGATGATACCGAGGATTAAGAAGTGTAAATACTTGGATTGATCATACAAGGCAACGAAGATATCGCTGAGGACATTGGCCCCGCAATATGAGACTGGGATGACAAAATAGAGGCATATGTTAGAGTGGTGTGTTGTAAGGAGATCCCAGGTTATAGGAGAGATGAGCGGAATTGGATTAATGTGTAGTTATGTAAGATTTGATGAGATCAGTAATAAAGTTTTTAAAGGGAAAGTATGAGTGACACCTAAAGAGCATAAGATAAAGGAAAGCAAGTCGTTCAACGGAAACCAAGGAAAACCTGTGGCCACTATAGACAACAGCACCGTGACCCATGCAGAAGCTTTATGGGCTCATATTTTGGATGTGGTGATATGGGTTACAAAGCAGCTAATTGCCCAAGGGCCACATTGAATAATCAGGGCAATATTCAGAGGTCTGGCAATGTTCAGAGGTCTGGAATAGGAATCAACCGAACGGCAACAAGGTCGTCCTCCAGCTGGTGTTTCCCCAAGAAACAATAAAGACCGTAAGAAACCTCAAGTAGGAGGTCGAGCATTCTGATTGGAAGGAGATTCCACTAAGGCAGTACCAGGTACTCCTCCTATTACCAATCTTTATGCTCACAATTTAGTTAATTTCTAACGCTACTCAGTTATTTGTAAATCGGAGAATTGCAAACAAGCCAGCCAATAAGCCTGACGAGATGGATACCTAACTCCTTATGCCTACCCTTTAAGAACTAATCATCATATCGATCTTACCTTTAGAGATTGTGTTGTCATGGTTTAAGGAAAAACTCGTTGACTAGATAAGACGAGAAACTCAAGGAGGGAATGTTACTTTGGAGACAGAGTGGATAGCTAAGCATGAAGTAGATCGGATTGTGAAGGGAGTGCAGGAGAAGTACTCCCATTAATTCCTCCAAGTAAGCAATTTCGAGGACGAAATTCTTTTAAGGGCGGAAGAGTGTAATGCCCGCGTACCTTATCTTCTGTTAAGCTGTTCGTAACACCTTTTTACGTTATAAAAACCTATTTTATTTACGATACGAGTTAAATTAATTGTTGACATGCCTATGTGAACGATGATTTTAATAAAAATAATATTTTTGTGGCCATTAGTTTTGAAAATCATTCAATGATTTCTGATAAGCACTATTAACGGTTATTAGCGAATACTAATTCAACTGGGAACCCGAATACGATTAGGTTGTCAACCTTAGAAGTAGTTCAATGTTATTAAATCGAACCTAGATAGATTTGAGAATGAATAGTTGATGAAGAATTATATTATCGATTTGGGTTTAGAATTCGGGTTACAAATTAGAGTAGCGGTATCAAATATGAATCAGCTTGGGACAAAAAAATAAAGTGAGGGAGGGGCATTTTGGTAAATTATGCGAGACCCCCTCTCCTTCTTCCTTCTCATGCGTGACCCCCTCGACAGTCTCTCTCTTCCTCTCTCTGCTGCTCGTCGCCTTCTTCTCCTCTCCTCCTCCATTAACGTGGCTTTAAAGCTCAATTTGGCAGCCGATTTTCGCCACCCACAGCTGTAAAACCCCAGCCATTCGACCACCCTCCAAGCTAGTATCAATTCGTGCAAATCTGGGCGGAAATTCAGAGCAAAACCAACCACGTTTCAGGTAGTTTGGGCGCCGAATTGAAGCTCGAATGCGTGCCCAGGTAAGGCCATGCAACTTATCTTCTAGTTGCTTTCAATCTTTTATAAATTGGGGTGAAAATTCATATCTACAAATGCCCAATTCAATCTCAAGTTGATAACCAAAATTTGGGCTTGTTCTAGGGATCGAATTTTGGGAATTTAAGTGTGAATCGCGTGCTGCTCGTTTGACCACTAGGCGAGGTCGGAAATTGGAGGTGTTCGGGTACCGAAAGTCGAGCCCAAAGCCTTCAAATGAAACCCTAGCTTGGAATCGAGGTGAGGGTTCCTTTCCTCCTAAATTACTATTAATGTCAATGATTTTAACTAAATTTAGTTGGTGCATGTTAATTCTAAGTTAGAAATCAATGTGGGTGAAATTGGAGTCAAAGTTGAGAAATTCGAGCATGGTAATGAATTGGGTTAATTGCATGATAATTCAATATATGGCTGAATGTACCAGTTAATTGAGGATTGTAAAATAAGCATAATGTTGTTATCGGACTGTCGTAGCATGAGTTGGTCGCACTTGAACTCTGTTGGACGCTTAGTGATGCTAGTTAAGCAGTTGAAGTAATTATAGAAATAACTAAATTATATCTAAGGGCTATTGCTAAATCGGTTTGGGCATATTAATAGTCTATTCATAGTTATTCCATTGAAATATTATGCTTATGGATATCGGTTAGCGAACTGAAAGGGCAAAATGTCGCTTTAAAGTCTCGATTGCATCAGTTGGTACACTAAAACACTATGTTGGTTATCAAGCTTGAATGTCACACCTATATACGATCGTTTTACGTATTGTTGGTTTGTATATCACAATATTAAACCGAGTTGGAAGTTGGATGGCTCAAGGTGGAACTATTAAGTGGTTCGAGCCTCTTGTGGTCGGTGCTATGTGAGGAGGGAGTTAGGGTTGTGAATTGCCGCAATCGCGTGGATTGCGAGGTCATGTGTGGCTTAATAGGTAGATTCTGCCGAGTTTTGATATGAAGTGCATAAATGTGCTATATGTGAACCCTATTCCCCCGATATGCGACGTGACGTTATGTGATTAATTCTTGAAACTTTAGACGTCTTTAAAAGGAAAAGGTCATTTAAAAAGTTTATTTTACATGTTTGAAAATGCTTTTAAGTTTGTTAGTCGTCTATTCGCTTGTTAAGATGTCCAAGGCATAAAAAGGTCCTAAATCATCGAACTATTTAGTTAGTGACTCCACTGAATAGTCGATAGGTTTAGGAAGTTTAAAAGTGAACTAAAAGTGAATTTGAAAATGTTTAAAACATTGGTTTGTTTATAAATTCTCCTTGTGTTTAAAAGCATTTAAACGACCTGGAAAGGAGCACTTTAAGGTGCTAATTATAAAGTTTAGCTAATTTATATGCTAGTTGCTTGCTTAGGTCTCTATTGAGTTTCAAGCTACGAGCATTTGAAACCGTTATGTTTTAAGAAGCATTCAAGTTAAAAGTTTACGACGAAAACTTGTTTACCTTATAAATGAACCTAGTACCTTAAATTTTCGAATAATAACAAGTTGGCACGTTTTAAGCATTCAGTTTATTTTTACGCCCTCCTTCGAGTTTTAAAAGGGGGTGAAACGAGTTATAAAATGACAATTTAGAGTCTTATTACGAACCTGGTTTGAGTTAAACGCTAACTAAGTACTTTAAGTTCCAAATAGGTTTTGTTTTACGAATTAACAAACGTATTACGTTTACACGAAGCTTTCAAGTTAGAAATGAAGTCGTTTTATGATTTAGCAACCTTATTACGTTTATACGGAGCTTTCAAGTTAGAAACGAAGTCGTTTTATAATTTAGAAACCTTATTACGTTTATACGAAGCATTTAAGTTAGAAACTAAGTCATTTTATGATTTAATAAACGTATTACATTTATAAGAAGTATATAAGTTTAAAACGAAGTTGTTTTACGAACTAACAAACATATTACATTATTAAGAAACTTTTAAGTTGAAAATGAAATCGTTTTATGATTTAACAAACTTATTACGTTTATACGAAGCTTTTAAGTTAGAAACGAAGTCGTTTTACGAATTAGTAAACGTATTACGTTTATAAGAAACTTTTAAAGTTAAAAGTAAAGTTGTTTTACGAGTTAGTAAATGTATTACATTAATAAGAAGCTTTTAAATTAAGAACGAAGTGAAGTGTAAGCATTTAGTAAGGTTATGATCGTTTTATAAAAAGGTAAGTTTTCAGTACAGTAAGCAACTGAAGAAGAGAAATGAAATACATCTTTAAAGGCTAAGAAAGTGTTAGGCAATTGGCCAGGGTTAGGAGCTGGACTCAAGATATGATTATCTTGCTGTGAGCTGTTCCTGCAAACTAGACACAAAGATGGCGTGAGACACAAAGATGGCGTGAGCTGTTTTCCCCTAAAGAAATGTTAGGAATGGGACTCAAGATACGAATTATCTTGGTGTGAACTGTTCCTGGGAATTGGACTCAAGATATGAATTATCTTGGTGTGAGTTGTTGCCCAGATAAGTTATGATGTGTGACGCTTAAGAAAACCTTGAGGGGGACTAGACTCAAGATATGATTATCTTGGTGTGAGCTCTTGCCCCACAGAGGATAATATCGAAGTTTGAGTTTATCTACTGAGACGCATTTTGGCCAATAGTTATGCATGTATACCCTGGGGATAACGTGAGTTGTTAGTGACGATCTCACTTAGGGGCAGTGTAAATCTTCCCTAACCAGCACAATAAGATGTCTTTATGCTATGAGTAATTTTCTACTAAGTGAGAAAAGAAGTTTCTTTAAGGAATACGAGACTCAAGAGGCTGAGTAAAGTGTTTTTGAGAAAAGAAAATAAAGCTCTCAAATGTACCCATCATGTTCATCTTTTACGAAAGGATTTCCAAGTATAGTCAAATGAAGTTTCAAATGTTGCATTATTCGTGCAAGCTCTTCAATGTGCATATTCTATGAAAGTATATTTCTTGCCAAATCTTTCATACCAGTTTAGATGTTTTGAGAACTTTTAGAAAGAATTATAAGCTTTAAAGGAGTTTGTGTGGATTATAAACCATTCTTGGTATTTATCGAGAGTCACTATGTTTTCAAAAGTTAGTTTGAAGGCCTTTATATTCAATCCTTATTGCCTATATGTTTATGTGCCTGAATGTCTGCTAGTAGGGAAATCTGGCCATTGAGGGCCTAGAATTGAGTCGAGTGGTTAGAATGAAGTTTTAAGGGTGGTGATCTTTCCTTGGGGATTCTAATTGCCTAATATGATTATAAAGTATGAATGCAAGATATGTGTCTATTATTAGTATTATTGCCTACAACTGTTTTGGGTTTCAAGGAGTAGGGGAATTCTCACTGAACGTGTGGCTGCTGATCTTTTTATTATTCCCCTTTTTTCCAGGTTCAATTTGGGCAGGTAAAAGAGATCCTTTGAAGTTGTTTTGATGCCGGCCCCTCAGAAGTCTCTGCCAGCTTTGCAAAGTGTCTGATGCCTACCACGTTATAAATTTTTAAGTTTATCGTTGTATGTGAAAGCATGTAGTCGGCTCTGTACCTGTATATGTAGCTTTCTAACCCTTGTTTTAGTTATTTGATCATTGGTGATCCAGGCGAGTGGCTCGAGGCAGTGAACTTACGTTATTTTAGCATATGTTATACCTCATTACCAATTTACAGGTACCCTTAGCTGAGCTAAGACCCTAATATGTTGCTAAAATAGGGGAAACTCTTACAGTTTTAATTTTTAAAGACTATCTAAATGCTAATCCAAACCCTCGATCTTCAAGAGCCTTAAGGATTTCCCTCTAGGAAGTCCTGGCGGTGTTACTCTCCCTAGGATGAGGGCGTTACATTAGGTGGTATCAGAACCATAGGCTTGCATTATGCATTGAGATAGCATAATAGGCATGTGCTATGTGAAGATACGTGACTTATGTGCCTATCTAATCGTGTCTTACCTGGTATTACTTGTACTAACAAGTGTATAATTTATAATATGTATGTATATGCGGGTTCTTCCCCTACCATCTTAGTGGTAGTGTAGGATAGTTTTCCTCATCGTCGACCACGTTTATCTACCTTTATGGTTGGCCGAATGCGATTATGTTCTGGCATGCAATGGATGATGGGGAAAAGATTGAGGAGGGGGGACTTTAATTTTTATGAAGCGGTTCGGTTCCATTGCAAGAAAATCAACTACAGACGCGATGAATCTTATGAGATGACTTATGAAATTCTAGAGGGATAGAAGAAAAGGATTTGCATATGGTGTTCATTTATATTGAGAAGGCTTGTGATAGGGTGCCTTGAGAAGTATGTTGGAATTGTGAAGAAAGAATTATTTACCTTTTTATTATGTTTATTGAAGATATGTATGAGTGAACGGAGACTAAGGATTAGGATTCTCTCTCTCTCTCTCTCTCTCTCTCTCTCTCTCTCTCTCTCTCTCTCTGCAAGTCTGCAAGAACTGAACAATTCAAAACGATCACTGAGGACCGTCGGCAACCTACCTTGTCTCCGGCTGCCCTAAGCTTGGCCGCCCTACTGCGACTGCTTCATCAGAGGCCCTCCACTGTTTCTGCCCTAAGTTTCGGCTGCTTCTTCAAAGGCCCTCCCCTGTTGTTGGGTCAGCTGCTGCCCCAGGGGTCCCCTGTTTCCAGCAGGTTCAAAGGCAAGGGGGCCATTGCCAGATCTCAACTCGACATCTGGGTACTTGGTTTGTCTTCCTCCCTTAATAACTCTATCTGGGTATGCTGTTTTTCCTTGCTTGGTGGTTGGATAATTTGAGCTTTGCAGTGTTATTTTGAGCTAGCTTTAAGGGATTACTTGTTTGTACTTCCCATCGGGGCTCTGATTGAGTGAGGGAGTTTGGGTTAGTAGCTTGTTTGCCTCATTTCCTAAACTGTGAAGAGCTACTGTCCTGCCGGCTTGAGTTTGTCTCTATGTGAATTTGAGTTCCTCAGTTCGAAGTGCTAATTGCTTGAATTTCTCGGGTCTGTTGTTAGATTGCCGCTTCTGTGGCTTGAGTTTGCCCGCACTGCCTTCTCCCTTTGCTTCCCTACCTGCGTGTCCGTTTTCTTTCCAGCTTGGGTGAATTCCATCTGTGGCCGATCTTCCTTCTAGTGTCTTATTTGCTGATTTTCCTCCTTTTTCCTAAGAGCGTTGGATTCTCCTTCTAGTGTCTTAATTGTTAGGCTTTTGTTCAGCTCTCCTTGTTTTCTAGCTATTCTTAGTGAAGGTTTTCTTAGTTGTATGTACTAAAGTTGCTTATTTAGCATTTGTTGTTTTATATATCTACTTGGTAAGCTCCTTTTAGTGACTATTTATGTATTTATTTAACTAGGGCGTTTTCTAATAGTAGGATTATTAATGTTACCCGTTGTGTTATTATTATTATTATTATTACTACTACTACTACTACTACTACTTCTTTTATTATTTTTATTATTATTATTATCAATATTATTATTTTTATTATTGTTATCATTATTATTGGTTTTATTAGTAGTATCTTTAGTGTCATTATTATTATTGTTGCTCGTTTCATTTTAGTTGGTGTTGGTCAGTGGGTTTCGTTTGCTTAATCCTCCTTTACTGTTGAGCGCTAGCTCATCTTATTTTCAGCAGTAGTTTCTAGTATTAGTGGCATTGGGGTTAGTATTGGTAGCTTAAGCGAGTGGCCAGCAATGTAGTTGCCTCTACCTGTCCTCCGAGGGTCTTTGGGGGTTGGAAGGGTGTAGGGTTTCAGAAGGTGCGCCTAGCGTCTTGGAATATTGGGTCGCTTACTGGTAAGTCCATAGAATTAGTTAAGTCTTTGCACAGACGTAGGATTAGCATCACTTGTGTGCAAGAGACTAGGTGGTCGGGGGCAAAAGCTAGAGAAGTTGATGGGTTCAAGTTGTGGTATTTGGGTTCCAGCAATGCGAGAAATAGAGTTGGCATTTTGATTGTTAAGGAGTTGGTTGACTTTGTTGTTGAAGTGAGGCGTAAGAGTGATCGTATTTTGTCCATTAAGGTAGTGGTTGGTTCAGAAATCCTTAATGTGGTTAGTGTTTATGCACCGCAAATAGGTTTGCCGGACGATATTAAGAAGCAGCTTTGGGAGGACCTGGATATAGTCATTCAGAACGTTCCGCAGAGCGAGAAGCTTTTCATAGGAGGGGACTTTAATGGCCATATTGGGGTTGAGGCAGAAGGGTATGATATGGCTCACAGAGGTTTCGGTTATGGCGAGCGAAACAGTGGAGGGGTTTCTGTCCTGGACTTTGCAGTCACCTATGATTTACGAGTGGCAAACTCCTTTTTCATGAAGGAGGAGGACCAGTTGGTGACCTTTAGGAGGGGTCCCGTAAAGACTCAGATTGATTACCTGCTACTTAGGACAGGGAGTAGAAGTGTTTGTAAGGATTGTAAGGTGTTACCAAGAGAGTTTTTAAGGACTCAGCATAGATTGCTAGTGTTTTAAAGGTTCTAAATGGAAGAGGAGGAGTGATGGAGAGCGTAGAATTAAGTGGTGGAATTTTACTAGGGAGAACGCTATGGAGTTATCAAGGAGGATTTCTGAAGGAGGCGTTTGGGAGAAGGCAGCGGATGCAGATGCAATGTGGGAGGCAATGGCAAACTATATTCGAAAGTCGGCTGAGGAAATTCTTGGAACATCTAGAAGAGGTGGGAACAAAATGAAGGGAGCCTAGTGGTGGAACGACGAGGTAAAAAAGAAAGTCGAGGAGAAAAAAGAAGCATTCGCTGCTTTCATAAACAGTGGTTCGGATGAAGAGAAAGATATTAGTAGAGTTAGATATAGGCCAGCAAATAAGGCAGCCAAGAAAGGTGTCGCTTTAGTAAAGAGCATGGCTTATGATAGGTTATACCAAAAACTGGAGACTAAGGAAGGTGAGATGGAAGCCTTCAAACTAGCAAGGGCTAGGGAAAGAAGATCAAGGGATTTGGGTGTCGTGAGGTGCATCAAAGATGAGGATGGTAGGGTGCTATTTAAGGATGCAGGAATCAAGCAGAGGTGGCAGACGTACTTTTCTAATCTCCTAAATGGTGAAATGTTGGAAGATTCTCGACGTAGGAGCAGAGAGAGTGCGGACAGTCAGCTTGACCCTCATTTCTATGAACCCATCAGCAAGGATGAGATTAAAGAGTCCCTAAGGAAGATGACAAATGGGAAGGTAGAAGGACCAAACCAGATTCCGGTGGAAGTGTGGAAGTGTTTGGGTGAAGATGGATTGAAGTGGCTAGTAGAGCTTTTCAATGTTATTTTTAGGTCTGCTAAGATGCCAAAGGAATGGAGGTTTAGTACAGTCATCCCATTGTACAAGAACAAAGGTGATATTCAGGATTGTAATAACTATAGCGGTATAAAGTTGTTGAGTCACACCATGAAGTTGTGGGAGACGGTGATTGAGAAAAGGGTGTAGAAGGATATCATGATAACAGAGAATCAATTTAGTTTTATACCTGGTAGGTCAATCACAGAGGCGATTCACCTCCTTAGAAGGCTCATGGGATTGTACAGAGATAGAAAGGTTGATCTTCATATGATGTTCATTGACTTGAAAAAGGTATATGATAGAACCCCGCGGGAGGTGTTATAGAGATGCTTAGAAAAGAAAGGAGTGTCGTCGACGTATATCCGTCTTATTAAGGATATGTATGAGGGAGGTAGGACGAATGCTAGAATGCCGGGAGGGGTTACCAACGACTTCTACATTGGGACGGGCCTACATCAGGGTTCCGCTTTAAGCCCTTTTCTTTTCACTCTAACTTTGGATGAACTTACAAAAGGGATTCAAGATAAGTTACCCTGGTGTATGTTATTCACATATGACATTGTTCTTGTTGATGAGACCAGGGAGAAAGTGAATGGAAAACTGGAGCAGTGGAGGCATACACTAAAGTCTAGAGGCTTTAGAATTAGTAGATCGAAGACGCAATACCTTCATTACTGTTTTAGTGGAAGGGAAGATGTGGCAGGAGAAGTCACCATTGAGGGAGTGCAGATACCAAAGGTTGAGAAGTTTAAGTATCCAGGCTTGATCATTCACCATGAAGGGGACATTGACGAGGATATTAGCCATCGCATTGAAGTGGGCTGGCAAAAATAGAAGTATGCTTTAGGTGTGCTGTGCGATAAGAGAATGCCAGTATGGCTAAAAGGCAAAGTTTATCGTACGGTAGTTAGACCTGCTGTGTTATATGGATCGGAGTGTTGGCCTATAAAGAAGACTCAGGTTCAAAGGCTAATGGTAGTAGAGATGAGGATGATTAGATGGATGTATAGTTTTATGAGAATGGATAGAATTAGTAATGGAGTGATCAGAGACTTAGTTGAAGTGGCCCCCATCGAATAAGATGAGAGAAATAAGACTCAGATGGTTTGGCCATATGAAGAGAAGGAATGCGGATGCTCGAGTGAGGAGATGTGAAGGGATTAACACCCCAAGAGGTAAAAGAGGGAGGGGTCGACCAAAGAAGAGTTTGGACGAGGTTATTAGAGAGGACTTGAGAGTGGTAGGGTTAACGGAGGACTTGGCTCAAGATAGGAGACTATGGTGAGATAGGATTAAGATCTTAGATCGCAGAGAGGTAGCCTCGTAGTTGGTCTCTCGGGGGCAGTAGTATGAGTCTGGCTGTGGCTTCTTTGTATGTTAGGTTTGCATGTAGGTAGTTCTTGCGTCTGGGAAGAGACTCTATTTGCCTACTTCTGGGTGTTAAGGTACAATTTCTCCCGTTACTTTATTGCACTTTTGGTCACTTAGTTACTGTCGCCTGATTTTTTTTGTATTTCTTAATTCATTATCCGTTACTCATCCTTAGTTTTCATCATAAAATGTTTTCCCGAAACCTTTCTTTTATAAATTATTTTCACAAATTCTGGTTTTTGTGGGTTTCTTGGAATCAGCCTCTCTATAGGCAGATCTGCTAGTAGAAGTAAGGTTGCCTATATCTGAATCTCCACAGACCCCGCGAAAGTGAGACCCACACTGGGAGTTGTTGTTATTGTTGTTGAAAGAGACCAGAAGGACTTCCTTGTTGATATTAGGTTATATCAAGAATTGGCTCTAAGCCCTTTTTTCAATCATCTCGGATGAGTTAACAAATGACATGTAGGATGAAATACCATGGTAAATGTTGTTTGCTGCCTATATTGCCTTAGTAGAGAGACACTCGAAGGAATCTAGCAATATGTTAGAAAAGTAGAAATGTATTTTGGAGTCTAAAGGTTTTAGATTGAGTACTTGCAATGTAAGTTAAGTGAAAAGAATGAAGAGGCATGGGAGGAAGTCACTATTTATATGATGATAGCAATGATTAAGAAGTTTAACTACTTGGATTGATCATACAAGGCAATGACGATATCGACGAGGACATTGGCTTCGTAATATGAGACTGGGATGACAAAATGGAGGCATACGTTAGAGTGTTGTGTTATAAGAAGATTTCAGGTTATAAGAGAGATGAGCGGAATTGGATTGATGTGTAGTTATGTAAGATTGGATGAGATCAGTAATAAAGTTTTTAAAGGAAAAGTATGAGTGACACCTAAAGAGCATAAGATAAAGGGAAGCAAGCTGTCTAATGGAAACCAAAGAAAACCTGTGGCCACTATAGACATTAGCACCCTGGCCCATGCAGAAGCTTTACGGGCTCATGTTTTGAATGTGGTGATATGGGCCACAAAGCGGCTAATTGCCCAAGGACCATGTGGAATAATCAGGGCAATATTCAGAGGTCTGGAATAGGAATCAACCCAACGGCACAACAAGGTCGCCCTCCTGCTGGTGTTTCACCAGGAAACAATAAAGACCGTAAGAAACCTCAAGTGGGAGGTCGAGCATTCTGATTGGAAGGAGATTCCACTAAGGCAGTACAAGGTATTCCTCCTATTACCAATCTGTATGCTCGTAATTTAGTTGATTTCTAACGCTACTCAGTCGTTGTAAACGTGAGAATTGCAAAGAAGCCAGCCAGTAAGCCTGACGAGATGGATACCCAACTCCTTATGTCTACCCTTTAAGAACTAATCATCATATCGATCTTACCTTTAGAGATTGTGTGGTCATGGTTTAAGGAAAAACCCGTTGGCTAGGTAAGACTAGAAACCCAAGGAGGGAATGTTACTTTGGAGATGGAGTGGATAGCTAAGCATGAAGTAGATCGGATTGTGAAGGGAGTGCGGGAGAAGTACTCCCATTAATTCCTCCAAGTAAGCCATTTTGAGGATGAAATTCTTTTAAGGGGGGAGAGTGTAAAGCCCGCGTACCTTATTTTCTGTTAAGCTGTTCGTAACACTTTTTACGTTATAAAAACCTATTTTATTTAACGAGACGAGTTAAATTAATTATTGGCGTGCCTATGTGAGCGATGGTTTTATTAAAAATAATATTTTTGTCCCCATTAGTTTTGAAAATCATTCAATGGTTTCTAGTAAGCGCTATTGACGGTTATTAGCAAATACTAATTCAAGTAGGAATCCGAATACAATTAGGTTGTGAACCTTAGAAGTAGTTCGATGTTATTAAATCGAACCTAGATAGATTTGTGAACGAATAATTGATGAAGGATTATATTATTGATTTGGGTTTAAAATTCGGGTCACAAATTGGACTAGCGGTATTGAATATGAATAAGCTTGGGACAAAAAAATAAAGTGAGGGAGGGGCATTTTGGTAAATTATGCGAGACCCCCTCTCCTTCTTCCTCCTCACGCGCGACCCCCCCGACAGTCTCTCTCTTCGTCTCTCTGCTGCTCGTCGCCTTCTCCTCCTCCATTAACGGGCTCTGAAGCTCAATTTGGCAGCCAATTTCCGCCACCCACAGTTGTAAAACCCCACCCATTCGACCACCCCCCAAGCTAGTATCAATTCGTGCGAATCTGGGCTGAAATTTAGAGCAAAACCAACCACGTTTTAGGCAGCTTGGGTGCCGAATTGAGGCTTGAATGCGTGCCCAGGTAAGGCCATGCATTTTAGCTTCTAGTTGCTTTCAATCTTGTATAAATTAGGGTGAAAATTCGTATCTACAAACACCCAATTCAATCTCAAGTTGATAACCGAAATTTGGTCTTGTTCTAGGCTTTGAATTTTAGGAATTGAGGCGTGAATCGCGTGCTGCTCATTTGACCACTGTGAAGGTTGGAAATTGGAGGTGTTCTGTTACCGAAAGTGGAGCCCTAAGCCTTCAAACGAAACCCTAGCTTGGAATCGAGGTGAGGGTTCCTTTCCTCCTAAATTACTATTAATTTCAATGATTTTAGCTAAATTTAGTTGGTGCGTGTTAATTCTAAGTTAGAAATCGATTTGCGTGAAATTAGAGTCAAAGTTGAGAAATTCGAACATGGTAATGAATTGGGTTAATTGCATGATAATTCGGTATATGGCTGAATGTACCAGTTGATCGAGGATTGTAAAGTAAGCATAATGTTGTCATCGGACTGTTGTAGCATGAGTTGGTCGCACTTGAACTCTGTTTGGCGCTTAGTGATACTAGTTGAGCAGTTGAAGTAATTATGAAAATAACTGAATTATGTCTAAGGGCTATGGCTAAATCGGTTTGGGCATATTAATAGTCTATTCATAGTTATTCCATTGAAATATTATGCTTATGGATATCGGTTAGCGAACTGAAAGGGCAAAATGTCGCTTTAAAGTCTCGATTGCATCAGTTGGTACACTTAAACACTATGTTGGTTATTAAGCTCGAATGTCATACCTATATACGATCGTTTTATGCATTGTTGGTTTGTATATGACAATATTAAACAGAGTTGGAAGTTGGATGGTTCGAGGTGGAACTATTGAGTGGTTCGAGGTTCTTGTGGTCGGTGCTCTGTAAGGAGGGAGTTAGGGTTGTGAATTGCCGCAATTGTGTGGATTGCGAGGTCATGTGTGGCTTAATGGGCAGATTCTGCCGAGTTGTAATATGAAGTATATGAATGTGCTATGTGAATTGTCGCAATCGTATGGATTGCGAGGCCATGTGTGGCTTAATAGGTAGATTCTGCCAAGTTATGATATAAAGTGTATGAATGTGCTATGTGTGAACCATTTTCCCTCGATATGCTACGTGACATTATGTGATTAATTCTTGAAACTTTAAATGTCTTTAAAAAGAAAAGGTCATGTAGAAAGTTTATTTTACATGTTTGAAAATGCTTTTAAGTTTGTCAGTCGTCTATTCACTTGTTAGGACATCTAAGGTGTAAAAAGGTCCCAAATCGTCGAACGATTCAGTTAGTGACTCAACTGAATAGTCGATAGATTTAGGAAGTTTAAAAGTGAACTAAAAGTGAATTTGAAAATATTTAAAACATTGGTTTGGTTATAAATTCTCCTTGTGTTTAAAAGAATTTAAACGACCTGGAAAAGAGCACCTTAAGATGCTAATTATGAAGTTTAGCTAATTTATATGCTAGTTGCTTGCTTAGGTCTCTATTGAGTTTCAAGCTACAAGCATGTAAAACTATTATGTTTTAAGAAGCATTCACGTTGAAAGTTTACGAAGAAAACTTGTTTACCTTATAAATGAATTGAGTACCTTAAATTTTTGAACAATGACAAGTTGGAACATCTTAAGCATTCAGTTTATTTTTACGCCCTCCTTTGAGTTTTAAAAGGGGTTGAAACGAGTTATAAAATTACAATTGAGGGTTTTATTATGAACCTGGTTTGATTTAAACACTAACTATGTACTTTAAGTTCCAAATGGGTTTCGTTTTACGAATTAACAAACGTATTACGTTTATACGAAGCTTTGTAGTTAGAAACGAAGTCGTTTTATGATTTAGCAACCTTATCACGTTTATACGGAGCTTCCAAGTTAGAAACGAAGTTGTTTTATGATTTAGCAACCTTATTACGTTTATACGGAGTATTTAAGTTAGAAACTAAGTCGTTTTACGATTTAGTAAACGTATTACGTTTATAAGAAGCACGTAAGTTTAAAACGAAGTCGTTTTACAAACTAACAAACGTATTATGTTATTAGGAAGCTTTTAAATTAAAAATGAAATTGTTTTACGATTTAGCAAACTTGTTACGTTTATACGAAGCTTTTAAGCTAGAAACGAAGTCGTTTTACAAATTAGCAAACGTATTACGTTTATAAGAAACTTTTAAAGTTAAAAGTAAAGTTGTTTTATGAGTTGGTAAACATATTACATTTATAAGAAGTTTTTAAATTAAAAACGAAGTGAACTATAAGCATTTAGCAAGGTTATGATCGTTTTGTAAAAAGGTAAGTTTTCAGTATAGTAAGCAACTGAAGAAGAGAAATGAAATACTTTTTTAAAGGTTAAGAAAGTGCTAGGCAATTGGCCAGGGTTAGGAACTGGACTCAAGATATGGTTATCTTGGTGCGAGCTGTTCCTGAAAACTGGACGCAATGATGGCATGAGCTATTTTCCCTAAGGAAATGTTAGGAACGGGACTCAAGATATGAATTCTCTTGGTGTGAGCTGTTCCTGGGAACTGAACTCAAGATATGAATTATCTTGTTGCAAGCTGTTGCCCAGATAAGTTATGATGTGTGACGCGTAAGAAAAGCTTGAAGGGGACTGGGCTCAAGATATGATTATCTTGGTGTGAGTTGTTGCCCCACCGAGGACAATATCGAAGTTTGAGTTTATCTACTGAGACGCGTTTTAGCCAATAGTTGCATGCATATACCCCAGGGATAACATGGGTTACGAGTGACGATCTCACTTAGGGGCAGTGTAAATCTCCCTTAGCCAGCACAATAAGATGTCTTTATGCTATGAGTAAGTTTCTAATAAGTGAGAAAAGAAGTTTCTTTAAAGAATACGAGCCTCAAGAGGCTGAGTAAAGTGTTTTTGAGAAAAGAAAAGTAAGCTCTCAAATGTGCCCATCCTGTTCATCTTTTACGAAAGGATTTCCAAGCATAGTCAAATGAAATTTCAAATGTTGCATTATTCGTGCAAGCTCTTCAATGTGCGTATTCTCTGAAAGTATGTTTCTTGCCAAATCTTTCTTACAGTTTAGATGTTTCGAGAACTTTTAGAAAGAATTATAAGCTTTAAAGGAGTTTGAGTGGATTATAAACCATTCTTGGTATTTATCGAGAGTCACTATGTTTTCAAAAGTGAGTTTGAAGGTCTTTATATTCAATCCTTGCTGCCTACTTATTTATGTGCCTGAATGTCTTCTAGTAGGAAGGTCTGGTCATTGAGGGGCTAGAATTAAGTTGAGTTGTTAGAATGAAGTTTTAAGGGCGGTGATCTTTCCTTGGGGATTATGATTGTCTAACATGATAGTAAAGTATGAATGCGTGATATGTGGCTCATAGTAGTATTATTGCCTGCAACTGTTTTGGGTTTTAGGGAGTAGGGGGATTCTCACATAGCGTGTGGTTGCTCATCCCTTTATTATTCCCCTTTTTCCCAGGTTCAATTTGAGTAGGTATAGGAGATCTTTTGATGTTGTTTTGATGCCGGCCCCTCAGAAGTCTCTGCCAGCTTTGCAAAGCGTCTGATGCCTACCACGTTGTAAATTTTTAAGTTTATCGTTGTATTTGAAAGCATGTAGCTGGCTCTTTACCTATATATGTAGCTTTCTAACCCTTGTTTTAGTTGTTTAATCATTAGTGATCCGGGCGAATGGCTTGAGGCAGTGAACTTAGGTTATTTTAGCATATGTTGTACCTCATTACCAGCTTACAGGTACTCTTAACTAAGCTAAGACCCCAATGTGTTGCTAAAACAAGGGAAACTCTGGTAGTTTTAATTTAGAAAGACTATCTAAATGCTAATCCAAACCTTTGATCTTCAAGAGCCTTAAGAATTTCCCTCTAGGAAGTCCTGACGATGTGACTCTCCCTAGGATGGGGCGTTACATTAGGTGATATCAGAGCCATAGGTTTGCACTATGCATTTAGATAGCATAATAGGCATGTGCTATGCGAAGATATGTGACTTATGTGCCTATGTGATCGTGTCTTACCTGGTATTACTTGTACTAACAAGTGTATAATTTATAATATGTATGTATATGCCAGTTCTTTCCCTGCCATCTCAATGGTAGTGTAGGATAGTTTTCCTCATCGTCGACCACATTGATCTACCTTTATTGTTGGCCGCATGGAATGCGATTATACTCTAGCATGCAATGGATGATGGGGAAAAGATTGAGGAGGGGGGACTTTAATTTTTGTGAAGCGGTTTGGTTCCATTATAAGAAAATCAACTACAGAAGCGGTGAATCTTATGAGATGGCTTATGAAATTCTAGATGGATAGAAGAAAAGGATTTGTATGTGGTGTTCATTTATATTGAGAAGGCTTATGATAGGGTGCCTTGAGATGTGCATTGGAATTGTGAGGAAAGAATTATTTGCCTTTTTATTATGTTTACTGAAGATATGTATGAGTGAGCAGAGACTAAGGATTGGGATGTTAGAAAGAGACCAAAAGGACTTCCATGTTGATATTAGGCTATATCAAGGATTGGCTCTAAGCTCCTTTTTTCAATCATCTCGGATGAGTTCACAAATGACATGTAGGATGAAATACCGTGGTAAATGTTGTTTGCTGCCTATGTTGTCTTAGTAGAGAGACACCCGAAGGAACCTAACAATATGTTAGAAAAGTAGAAACGTATTTTGGAGTCTAAAGGTTTTAGATTGAGTACTTGCAATGTAAGTCAAGCGAAAAGAATGAAGAGGCACGGGAGGAAGTCACTATTGATACGATGATACCAAGGATTAAGAAGTTTGAATACTTGGATTGATCATACAAGGCAACGAAGATATCGATGAGGACATTGGCTTCGCAATATGAGACTGGGATGACAAAATGGAGGCATACGTTAAAGTGTTGTGTTATAAGAAGATCCCAGGTTATAGGAGAGATAAGCAGAATTGGATTAATGTGTAGTTATGTAAGATTGGATGAGATCAGTAATAAAGTTTTTACAGGGAAAGTATGAGTGACACCTAAACAGTATAAGATAAAGGGTAGCAAGCCGTCGAATGGAAACCAAGGAAAACCTGTGGCCACTGTGGACATCAGTACCCTGGCCCATACAGAAGCTTTACGGGCTCATGTTTTGGATGTGGTGATATGGGTCACAAAGCCGCCAATTACCCAAGTGTGGCATAATCAGGGCAATATTCAGAGGTCTGGAATAGGAATCAACCCAACGGCACAACAAGGTCACCCTCCAGCTGGTGTTTTCTCAGGAAATAATAAAGACCGTAAGAAACCTCAAGCGGGAGGTCGAGCACTCTGATTGGAAGGAGATTCCACTAAGGCAGTACCAGGTACTCCTTCTATTACCAATCTTTGTGCTCCCAATTTAGTTGATTTCTAATGCTACTTAGTCGTTTGTAAACCCTAGAATTACAAAGAAGCCAGCCAGTAAGCCTGACGAGATGGATACCCAACTCGTTATGTCTACCCTTTAAGAACTAATCATCATATTGATCTTACCTTTAGAGATGGTGTTGTTATGGGTTAAGAAAAACCCGTTGACTAAGTAAGACTAGAAACCCAAGGAGGGAATGTTACTTTGGAGACGGAGTGGATAGCTAAGCAAGAAGTAGATCAGATTGTGAAGGGAGGGCGAGAGAAGTACCCCCATTAATTCCTGCAACTAAGCAATTCCGAGGATGAAATTCTTTTAAGGGGAGCGAGTGTAAGGCCCGCGTACCTTATTTTCTGTTAAGCTGTTCGTAATGCCTTTTTACGTTATAAAAACCTGTTTTAAATGATATAAGTTAAATTAATTATTGACGTACCTATCTAAGGGATGATTTTATTAAAAATAATATTTTTGTCGCCATTAGTTTTGAAAATCATTCGACGATTTCTAATAAGTGCTATTAACGGTTATTAGCGAATACTAATTCAAGTAGGAACCCGAATACAATTAGGTTGTCAACCTTAGAAGTAGTTCGACGTTATTAAATCGAACCTAGATAGATTCGGGAACAAATAGTTGATGACGGATTATATTATCAATTAGGGTTTAAAATTCGGGTTATGAATTAGACTAGCGGTATCGAATATGAATCAGCTTGGGACAAAAAAAATAAAGTGAGGGAGGGGCATTTTGATAAATTGCACGCGACCCCCTCTCCTTCTTCCTCCTCACGCACGACCCCCCCTGACGATCTCTCTCTTCCTCTCTTTGTTGCTCGTCCCCTTCCCCTCTTCTCCTACTCCATTAATGAGGCTCCAAAGCTCAATTTGGCAACCGATTTCCACCACCCACAGCTGCAAAACCCCACCCATTCGACCACCCTCAAGGCCAGTATCAATTCGTGCGAATCTGGGCTGAAATTCAGAGCAAAACCAACCACGTTTTAGGCAGTTTGGGCACCAAATCGAAGCTCCAACGCGCGCCCAGGTAAGGCCATGCAATTTAGCTTCTAGTTGCTTTCAATCTTCTATGAAATGAGGTGAAAATTCGTATCTACAAACACCCAATTCAATCTCAATCTGATAATCGAAATTGAGGCTTGTTCTAGGGTTCGAATTTTGAGGATTTGGGCGTGAATCGTGTGCTGCTCATTTGACCACTGAGCAAGGTCAGAAATTGGAGGTGCTCGTGTACCGAAAGTCGAGCCCAAAGCCTTCAAACGAAACCCTAGGTTGGAATCGTGGTGAGGGTTCCTTTCCTCCTAAATTACTATTAATTTCAATGATTTTAGCTAAATTTAGTTGGTGCATGTTAATTCTAAGTTAGAAATCAATTTGGATGAAATTGGAGTCAAAGTTGAGAAATTCAAACATGGTAATGTATTGGGTTAATTGCATGAATAATTCGACACATTGTTGAATGTACCAGTTAATCGAGGATTGTAAAATAAGCATAATGTTGTTATCGGACTGTCGTAGCATGAGTTGGTCGCACTTAAACTCTGTTTGACGCTTAGTCATGCTAGTTGAGCAGTTGATGTAATTGTGAAAATAACTGAATTATGTCTAAGTGCTATGGCTAAATCGGTTTGGGCATATTAATAGTCTATTCGTAGTTATTTCAATGAAATATTATGCTTATGGAAATTGATTAGCAAATTGAAAGGGTAAAATGTCGCTTTGAAGTCTCGATTGCATCAGTTGGTACACTTAAATACTATCTTTGTTATTAAGCTTGAATGTCATACCTATATACGATCGTTTTATGTATTGTTGGCTTATATATGACAATATTAAACCGAGTTGGAAGTCGGATGGCTCGAGGTGGAACTATTGAGTGGTTCGAAGTTCTTGTGGTCGGTGTTGTGTGAGGAGGGAGTTAAGGTTATGAATTGACGCAATCATGTGGATTGCGAGGCCATGGGTGGCTTAATGGGCAGATTCTGCCGAGTTGTGATATGAAGTGTATGAATGTGCTATTTGTGAACCCCTTCCCTCTGATATGCTATGTGACGTTATGTAATTAATTCTTGAAACTTTAGACGTCTTTAAAAAGAAAAGCTCTTTTAGAAAGTTTATTTTACACGTTTGAAAATGGTTTTAAGTTTGTCAGTCGTCTATTCGCTTGTTAGGACGTCTAAGGTGTAAAAGGTTGTAAATCATCGAACTATTTAGTTAATGACTCAACTGAATAGTCGATAGGTTTAGGAAGTTTAAAAGTGAACTAAAAGTGATTTTGAAAATGTTTAAAACATTGGTTTGTTTATAAATTCCCGTTATGTTTAAATGAATTTAAACGACCTAAAAAAGAGCACCTCAAGGTGCTAATTATGAAGTTTAGCTAATTTATATGCTAGTTGCTTGCTTAGGTCTCTATTGAGTTTCAAGCTACGAGCATTTAAAACCGTTATGTTTTAAGAAGCATTCAAGTTGAAAGTTTACGAAGAAAACTTGTATACCTTATAAATGAACCTAGTACCTTAAATTTTCGAATAATAACAAGTTGGCACGTTTTAAGCATTCAGTTTATTTTTACGCCCTCCTTCGAGTTTTAAAAGGGGTTGAAACGAGTTATAAAATGACAATTGAGAGTTTTATTACGAACTTGGTTTGAGTTAAACGCTAACTAAGTACTTTAAATTCCAAATGGGTTTCGTTTTACGAATTAACAGACGTATTACGTTTATACGAAGCTTTCAAATTAGGAACGCAGTCGTTTTATGATTTAGCAACATTATTACGTCTATACGGAGCTTTCAAGTTAGAAACAAAGTCGTTTTATGATTTAGCAACCTTATTGCGTTTATATGAAGCATTTAAGTTAGAAACTAAGTCGTTTTGCGATTTAGTAAACATATTACGTTTATAAGAAGCATGTAAGTTTAAAACGAAGTCGTTCTACAAACTAACAAACGTATTATGTTATTAAGAAGCTTTTAAGTTGAAAACGAAATCATTTTACGATTTAACAAACTTATTATGTTTATACGAAGCTTTTAAGTTAGAAACGAAGTCATTTTACGAATTAGTAAACGTATTATGTTTATAAGAAACTTTTAAAGTTAAAGAAAAGTTGTTTTACTAGTTAATAAACGTAATACATTTATAAGAAGTTTAAAAATTAAAAACGAAGTGAACTATAAGCATTTAGTAAGGTTATGATCGTTTTGTAAAAAGGGAAGTTTTCAGTATAGTAAGCAATTGAAAAAGAGAAATGAAATATGTTTTTAAAGGCTAAGAAAGTGCTAGGCAATTGGCTAGGGTTAGGAACTGGACTCATGATATGATTATCATACTGTGAGCTGCTCCTGAAAACTGGACGCAAAGATGGCATGAGCTGTTTCCTTCTAAAGAAATGTTAGGAACTAGACTCAAGATATGAATTATCTTGGTGTGAGCTGTTCCTGGGAACTGTGCTCAAGATATGAATTATCTTGGTGTGAGTTGTTCCCTAGATATATTATGATGTGTGACGCGTAAGAAAACCTTGAGGAGGACTGGACTCAAGATATGATTATCTTGGTGTGAGCTGTTGTCCCATAAAGGACAATATCAAAGTTTAAGTTTATCTGCTTAGATGCGTTTTGGCCAATAGTTGCATATGTATACCCCGAGGATAATGTGAGTTGTGAGTGACGTTCTCACTTAGAGGCGGTGTAAATCTCCCCTAGCCAGCACAATAAGATGTCTTTATGCTATGAGTGAGTTTCTAATAAGTGAGAAAAGAAGTTCCTTTAAAGAATACGAGCCTCAAGAGGCTGAGTAAAGTGTTTTTGAGAAAAGAAAAGAAAGGTCTGAAATGTGCCCATCCTATTCATCTTTTACGAAAGGATTTCCAAGCACAGTCAAATGAAGTTTCAATTGTTGCATTATTCGTGCAAGCTCTTCAATGTGCATATTCAAAGAAAGTATGTTTCTTGCAAAATCTTTCTTACCAGTTTAGATGTTTCGAGAACTTTTAGAATGAATTATAAGCTTTAAAGGAGTTTGTGTAGATTATAAACCATTCTTGGTACTTATCGAGAGTCACTATG
>JAKOGI010004323.1:0-28846 GCA_029747015.1 Carnegiea gigantea
TAGTGAGGTGTCTAACTTGTAGTGGCTGATTTGATGTGTTCTCTTCCCCAAATGTACCTAGCTATTGATTTTGCTGCTTGGAAGGGGAGGGGGTTCGGCCATCAAGCTTAAAAACCAGCTTGAGTCTCACTTTGCAAACAACTTTGAATGAATGAATTTGTGAGTTCTCAAACTCTCTCTACAAAAACTCCTAGTGTTATATCTTGAGCTTGGCAACTCAAGTGGGTCTCTAGGTCTCTTTCCCTCAACTAGAAGGTGATTAAATTCTGTAACTAGTTGATACAAAGAGATTGCCCAAGTGTTCTCCAAGGGTGGCTCCTCGGATTATCCCTTGCAAGGTCACTTAACTATCCAAACTCTTGATTTCTCCTCTCCCTTGCTGTTTTTTCCTTCTTCTTGTTTTAGATTCCACTTTGAGGCAAGTTGTGAGTTGGTTTCTTCTTCTTACAACCTTCCATCAAATTGGTATCAGAGCTTAGGCTACCTTTCTTGGCCAAGCACCCTTTGCCCAAACACGTCCAAACACCAAACTCACAAAAACAGCCCAAACACATTCTCCACAAAATCTCAGCCATGCCCAACCAGAGAGTTGGCAAGGGCACCCCGTGCCTCCTGCGCACGACCGTGCCATCACTCAGCAGCAGCCAACCCATTCCCGCAGCTCAGCACGGTCACACCGTGCCTTAAAGCACGACCGTGCTCCTTGCTTCCAACCCCGAAACACCACACTGCCTACTCTACTACAATCCTGCTTCTTCCCTTAACCTAAACAAACCCTTAAGCATTCATCCATCATGAACTCGTTTGAAAACTTGAGGAAAAAGACTGCCTTGATTGCAAAAGAGTTGGCCAGCCTTGAAACTCTAAAGTTCCATGGCCAAAAGGAAGAATTCCCTCACTGGATTTCCAAGGTGGAGCAAGTCTTCACTCGCCACAACCTTGAAGAGCACGAGAAGTTTGAGGTGGTTAGTAAGAAGCTCCAAGGCTATGCACTTGAATGGTGGGAAAAGTACAAGTATAAGAGGAAGAAAAGAGGGAAGAGTAAGATCAAAACTTGGGATAAGTTGAGGGGTAAACTAGAGTGTGCTTTTGCTCCAACCTCTTACTTGCACACGCATCTTTTTCCTCCCTTTGTGGGAAATGGCCTTAATTTCTTTTCTAAAGACATTCCTTTCAACAAGGGACATCCCATGAGTGCTCGTATCCACAATTCTACTCCCTTCCTTTGTTTGGAGACCCCTAACACCAACAAGGATGAAAAGATCCTTGGGGAGGAAGTTACAAGCCTAGTTAACTCACCTCCAAAGTTTGATAAGCTTGAAGTTGAAGAACCCCAAGTGTCCGATTGGGAGCCATGTGAGGTTGTGGATGAAATTGAGGAACTCTTGAGTCAAAAAGAATGCCCTCATTCACAACAAGAATTGAGGACAATTCTTTTCGAAGAGAGAGGGTTTGATGTATATTTTCAAGGAGGTCATTCCCATTCTTGCTACTCAACTTCATGGGAGGTAAGCTCCATACAAATTCAAGCATGGCAAGGCTTTTCTTTGGTCCCACAATTTGAGTTTCATGACAAAAGAGACTTTATGGAGTTTTATTTGAACTTCAAAGTGCCTTATCCGAAGGGGTTTTCCAAATGGGGATCACAAGTACCATCCATTTCAAAGGATGATGGGGACCATCGTGCCCAAGCTTCATCCAAACATTCAGCAAACCCTCACACCCATTCAACCCCCAAGGAGGCCAAAGAAGTTCATGCCTTGGTCAGAAAACTCATGTACACAGCAGAAGATGCACTGTCCAGTTCGTCTAGTTTCTGGCCCGGTTTTGTGTCGCTGTTGGAGCAAAATGTAGAAGGGGAAATTTCCTGCACGCACCACCCCCTTAAATCTTAAGATCTTAGCTTTCCAACAAGACCTTTTGCAAGGCATTTGGAGTCCATTTGGTCAGTCAACCAAGCCAAACCCTGAGACCGCGCACTGCAGGGCGCAATCCAGCACAGTCCGAAATAAGGCCCTAGTTGGTTGACTTCCTCAACTCCAACTTTTGTCAACTTTTGCAGTGTGAAAGGGGACATAAATAATTATCAGGTCATGGGTTCAAATCCTATCCAAAGCACCCCCTTGTGTTGGTATTAACCAGCCAAAAGGACACAAAAATCATCCTTTTACCCGGTTCTTCCCAAACCGGTACAAGGTCTGATTTTCTTGGGTTGTGCTTGTCCCCTTGCCTCCCCACTTGCTGAATGAGTCATTTTTCTGCATTCAAGGATCCATGTAAGCTTGACACCTCATTTGGGAGGCATTATAACCCCTAATGAGGTAGATTAAGCTAGGTAGTGAGGTGTTTAGCTAGCATTGGTTGATTAGATGTGTAACTCTTCCCCAAATGTACCTAGCTATTGATTTTTGCTGCTTGGAAGGGGAGGGGGTTCGGCCATCAAGCTTAAAAACCAGCTTGAGCCTCACTTTGCAAACCAACTTTGAATGTATGAGCTTGTGAGTTCTTAAACTCTCTCCACAAAAATTCCTAGTGTTATATCTTGAGCTTGGCAACTCAAGTGGGTCTCTAGGTCTCTTTCTCTCAACTAGAAGGTGATTAAATTCTGTAACTAGTTGATACAAAGAGATTGCCCAAGTGTTCTCCATGGGTGGCTCCTCGGATTATCCCTTGCACGGTCACTTGACTATCCAAACTCTTGATTTCTCCTCTCCCTTGCTGTTTTTCCTTCTTCTTGTTTTAGATTCCACTTTGAGGCAAGTTGTGAGTTGGTTTCTTCTCCTTGCAACCTTCCATCAGTTATGAGGGTATGCTTTGCTGTGGAGTTTGGTTTTTTTATGGAATGGGAGGAATAGGTGTCGTGGGTTTAGGGGTAGGAAATGGACTCCCCCTGTTCATGGATTGGTCATGGGGTGGAGGCTTTGGAAACTCATGCTTAAGGGGCTGTTTATTCTTCTTTTGCTGATCAACCTTGTGAGCCAGCACACAACCTTCATCAAAAGTGGTGTAAGCTTGCAAATCAACCACATTAGCATACCCAGGATTAAGGCCTCCTAAGCTGATGTAGATTTTCAAGGGTATCATTTTCATTCTTTCAACTCAACTTCATGGGAGGTAAGCTCCATACAAATTCAAGCATGGCAAGGCCCTTCTTTGGTTCCAATATTTGAATTTCATGACAAAAGACACTTTATGGAGTTTTATTTGAACTTCAAAGTGCCTTTTTCAAACGGGTTTTCCAAATGGGGATCAAGAGTACCTTGCATTTCAATAATGGAGACCATCATGCCCAAAACCCTAATGCCTATGGAGAAGTCAAGGAAGTGGCTAAACTTTGCAGAACAATCATGGCAATGCCCGACGAGTTAGCGCCGGGTTCATTCAATCATAACCCGGTCTTTGTTACTTGTTTTGTGCAAGATTTGGTGGACCCACGGTTTGAGGGCCCACATAATATTTTAGCCTAAGATGTTAGCTTTCTAATAAGTCCAACCATGCTTAAATTTGATCTCATTTGGTTGGGCAACAAGAGACCTCAAAGGCCCAATGTCCAGGCGCAGGCCAGTCTGAGCAGTCTTCATTGTTTAGGCCATAACTTTCAAACGGCTGGTCCAAATTGGGCAAACTTGTGCTTCCTGGAAACTACACATCCAGGGCTTTCCAACAAGCCCAAAATCACACAATTTGGCCCAGTAAATCGCGAGATATGGCCGTCCAAAGTCAGAGCTGCTGCAAGGGTGTGAGTGCATTAAAGAAAGAGGATGTTTGGTGTTCCCATTCGGTTCATGAACCTTTTAAAAGCCGCAATTGGACATGAGTAAACCTCTTATACTAAGGTTTCACGTAATTTATGCAGCAGAGTTGTGGCCTGATGGAGACCATCGTGAGAAGCCCAAGGACCATCAAGCTCAGCCCAAGGAGGACTCACTCAAGCTTCAAGAAGTCAAGGAAGTTGCCAACCTTTGCCGGAAATTGGCGTTCATACCCGAAGAGGTAGTGCCGCCTTCATCTAGAAATTTCCCGCTTTTTGTGTGCACTTTTGGCCTACCTAAAGTGGTCCCACAACTTGAGGCTCCACATGGTTTTGAATTTTAAGATTTCAGCTTTCAAATAAGCCCAAGTTTATTTAATTTGGACATCATTTGATTGGGCAAAATATCACTCAAAGATACGTTATGCTGATCCAGTCCAGTCTAAGATAGGTGCATTGTTTGGGCCATAACTTTCAAACCACTTATCCAAATTGAGCAAATGAGCCCATTCTGGAAATAGACTTCCAGGGCTTTCTAACAAGCCCAAGAACGCGTGATTTGGCCGAGTATTCTGGAAGTTATGCTCTGTTGAAGTTGAGGCAGTTGCAAGGATTAATGCTGGGAATATGAAGAGTCTTCGGTTACATATCCTTGTGTGGCTGATATTGTGCACGTTTTAGATGCTTCTAGATTGATGTAATCAGCTGCAAAAATCCTAGAATATTCCTTGTAACCTCCCCCACCCCTTTTATGATGGGTCTTTTCATTTTTCTTAGACTTTTCATTAGCTAGTTTTAATTGTTAGGAGTTATTTGAGTCCTTTGATTGTCTTTTGCTGAATCTATAAAAAGGGGAGGGGCATGTGAAGCTATTCATTCAGCATTGTAAGAAATTTCCAAAGCAATACAAGTACTTTGAGTGTGTTTCTCAAAAGTGCAACTAAATTCCTAGTTCTATATCTTGAATTGTGGCAAATTCAAGTGGTATTCTAGGTTCTCTTCCTTTTCCAATTGGAGTGATTCCTTGGTTAAGACAAGAGAATTAGCCCAAGATCAAGTCATTGAGTGGCTCCGTGAAGGATTATCTCAATTACTAGATCGTGTTCTATCCCTTTTTCTTGTGTAGTGAAGTGCTTCATCCATCTCATCCATCTTTCATTTCTCTTCCCAACTTGGCTTATTTTGAGTTGGAGTTTGATTTGGTTCACTTGCCACCCTCATATACATCAATTGGTATCAGAGCCAAGGTTCTTAAGTGACCCACATCACACCCACATACATCCCAAAAAGCCAAACATACAAAAAAAAAAAACAAAAAACAAAAAAAAAAAGAGGCACAAACCGGCAAACCCAGTCTCGAAGACCAGAGAAGCAGCACGGTGCCCCCGTGCCATACCCCACGACCGTGCCATATTCATTTTCCAGAAATCTGCAAGCCGAGACGCAGCACGGTGCCCCCGTGCCACCAAGCACGACCGTGCCAAGGTAATTTTCTGCATTTCTTCAAGTCGAAGCATAGCACGGCCTGCCCGTGCCCCCTTTCACGACCGTGCCACTTTCCCTGCTGCCTATTCTTCCTTCAAAGCATCTCCAACATGTCTACAAAGTCCACAAGCAGCGACCAAGCACGTGTGGAAGAGTTAGAAGCGCAAGTCACCTATCTTCGAACTCAACTTGGGCAACTTTTGGAGGAAAAACGAAGGTGGGTTCATAGCCCCACCCCCTCTCGTCCTCATGAACCGGTGGTCGAATTGGAAGAAGAAGTCTTTCAATCCCGAGCCAATTCTAGTGACGACGAAGCCCCAAGGAGACGAAGGCAAGGAGGCAATATTGGTGGTGTCCGAATTGACATCCCCGAATTTGAAGGCCAACTTGACCCGGACTTATTTCTCGATTGGTTGCACACTATTGAGAGGATCTTTGAATATGAGGACATCCCGGAGGACAAGAAGGTAAAACTCGTAGCCCTTAAACTCCGCAAATATGCTTCAATCTGGTGGGCTAACCTTGGAGCGAAAAGAGCAAGGAATGGAAAGGGAAAATCAGAACTTGGGCCAAAATGAAAGAAAAACTCAAGGCCAAGTTTCTTCCCTCTCACTATGTGCAAGACAATTATCTCAAGCTCCATCGACTCAAGCAAGGATCCAAGAGTGTGGAAGAATACACTCGGGAGTTTGAACAACTCCTACTCAAATGCGACTTGAAAGAAGATGACTCTCAAACCTTGGGAAGATACTTAACCGGACTTGATGAGTCTATTGCTCATATTGTTGAGTTGCAACCATATTCATCCCTTGATTACTTGAGTTCTCTAGCCTACAAGGTAGAGCAACAAAAGAAATCAAAGGGAAAGAGTGTCCTTTCCAAGTCTCTCTCTCGTCCTTCCCCCACACAAAAGCCTCCGTACTACCCTCCTCGTCCACAAAATTCCCCACCATCACAAACCAAAAACACCACTCCAACCCCTCCAAAACCCTCCACACAAGAACCCAAATCAATGGACAAGGTTCGTTGCTTTCGGTGCCAAGGTATGGGACACTATGCATCTGAGTGTCCAAACAGGAGGATCGTTTCCCTAGCGGAGAACCAAGAAGCATGTGATGAACATGCCTATGACGAAGAAGAAGAAGAGCACCATGAAGAAGGAAGTTTGGAAGAAGTTGAAGAAGGCCCCGATGAAGGAGACTTACTAGTTATCCACCGGGCCTTGAGTGAAATTGCCACTCAAAAGGACATGGAGCAAAGAGAAGCCATTTTTCACACCAGGTGTACCGTAGGAGACAAGGTTTGTTCCCTTATCATTGATGGAGTTAGTTGTGCTAACGTTGCCTCAAAGACTATGGTGGACAAACTCAAGCTGCAAGTCTCTCCTCGTCCAAATCCCTACACCATACAATGGTTGAATCAAGGCAAAGGTTTGCAAATTACTCACCGTTGTCTTGTTTCCTTTTTCAATTGGGAAAAACTATAAAGATGAGATTTGGTGTGATATAGTCCCCATGGATGCTTGCCATATATTATTGGGTAGACCATGGCTTTTTGATAGAAGTGTCATCCATGATGGCCGGATGAACACTTACTCTTTTCTCAAGGACCGTAAGAAAATCACTCTTACCCCTCTCAAAAGTCCTTCCCCCCTCTCAACCAAAAGACAATCCTCATTTGGAAGTCTTCTTTACTACTCTTCTCAAATCTGAGCACCATGAGTATGAGTCTTTTAAAGACTTGATACTTTTACAAGAAGAGTCTAAGCCACCATCTCCCTTACATCCACTACTCACCCCTCTCCTACAAGCCTATCACCATGTTTTTCCACAAAAAATTCCACATGACCTTCCCCCTCCAAGATCTATCCAACACAAGGTAGACCTCGTTCCCGGATCCGTACTTCCAAACAAGCCGGCATACCGGATGTCTCCAAGCGAAACACAAGAAATCCAAAGACAAGTGGATGATCTCTTGTCCAAGGGTTTAATTCGGGAAAGTCTAAGCCCATGTGCCATGCCCGCCCTCCTTGTTCCTAAGAAGGACGGTAGCATGCGTATGTGTGTTGATAGCCGGGCCATAAACAAGATCACTATCAAGTACCGGTATCCTATTCCCCGATTGGAAGATCTATTGGATGAATTACACGGAGCCGCTATCTTTTTCTAAGATTGATCTTAGAAGTGGCTATTATCAGATTCGCATTTTTGAAGGTGATGAATGGAAAACCACCTTTAAGACTAAAGGAGGTTTATATGAGTGGCTTGTAATGCCATTCGGGCTTACTAATGCCCCGAGCACTTTTATAAGACTCATGAACCAAGTTCTCAAGCCCCTCATTGGAACTTGTGTTGTCGTTTACTTTGATGATATCTTGGTCTATAGCAAGACCGAGGAGGGGCATGCCAAGCATTTGCAACAAGTTTTGGAGATTCTTTCTCAAGAACAACTTTATGGCAATATGGAGAAATGCTTTTTCTTCGCTCCTCAAGTGGTATTCTTGGGTTTCATTGTTTCCGCCCAAGGCCTCCAAGTTGATGATAGCAAGATCAAGGCTATTCAAGAGTGGCCAACTCCTACATCCATCACTCAAGTAAGGAGTTTTCATGGCCTAGCCTCATTTTACCGGAGGTTCATTAGAAATTTCAGCACCATTATGGCTCCTATGACTGAGGTAATTAAAGGCAAAGAGTTTTCATGGAACGAGCAAGCACAACAAGCTTTTGAAGAGATCAAGAAGAAGCTCACTAGTTCCCCCGTTCTAGCCTTGCCCGACTTTACCAAAGTCTTTGAAGTAGAGTGTAATGCATCCGGGGTAGGAATTGGAGCTGTCCTATCTCAAGAGAAGAGACCCATTGCCTTTTTCAGTGAGAAGCTCAACGATGCCAAGAAGAAGTACTCCACCTATGACAAGGAGTTTTATGCAATCATTATAGCATTGGAGCATTGGCGTCATTACTTAGTTGGAGGTGAATTCATCCTTCATTCTGACCATGAAGCTCTCAAATACATCCACGGACAACATAAGCTCAACCCTAGACATGCTAAATGGGTAGAGTATCTTCAGTCCTTCCACTTCACTATCCAACATAAGGCGGAAACTCTCAACAAAGGAGCTGATGCATTATCAAGAAGGTACTTATTACTCTCTACTTTGAGTACTAAAGTACTTGGATTTGAAGTTGTTAAAGATTTGTACCCAAAAGATGATGATTTCAAGGACATTTTTGAGAAGTGTCTTAAGCACCCCCATGGGGTGTTCCACTTAGAAGATGGGTTCCTATTCAAAGGTTCACGCCTTTGTATACCTCAATGTGGATTTCGAGAATTGCTTATCCAAGAGCTACATGGAGGAGCCCTAGCTGGCCATTTTGGTGTCGAGAAGACTAGATCAATGTTGAAGGAACACTACTATTGGCCTAAGATGTCAAGAGATGTAGAGCATTTCATTAAAAGATGTTCTACTTGTCAAATGGCTAAGAGCCATTCTTTGCCCCAAGGATTGTATTCTCCACTTCCCATTCCTCAAGCCCCTTGGGAAGATATTAGCCTGGATTTTATCACGGGTTTGCCTAGAACCCAAAGGAACAAAGACTCCATTATGGTGGTTGTGGATCGATTCTCCAAGATGGCGCATTTCATCCCTTGCCACCCCACTAATGATGCTACTCAAGTGGCTAGTCTTTATTTCAAGGAGATTGTGAGACTACATGGCATTCCAAAGAGCATGGTATCCGATCGTGACTCCAAGTTTTTTAGTCATTTTTGGCTAACTCTATGGCGCAAATTGGGTACTCAACTCAAGTTTAGCACTACTTGTCATCCCCAAACTGATGGGCAAACTGAAGTCACCAATAGGACTTTGGGTACCTTACTTCGAGTCCTAGTGAAGAAGCATTTGAAGAATTGGGATGAGTTGCTACCACATGCCGAGTTTACATTCAATCGAGTGCCTAGCAAGTCCACCCAACTCTCTCCATTTCAAGTTGTCTATGGCTACAATCCCAAGAGTTCCTTGGATCTTGTTCCCATTCCAACTCCCACAAAATTTAGTTGGGAAGCTGAAAAAAGAGCCAAGGAGATCCAAGATCTTCATGCAAGAGTTAGAGATAACATTGCCAAGGCTAATGAAAGAGCCATGCAAAGAGCCAACAAGCATCGCAAGGAGGTACATTTTCAGCCAGGAGATTTGGTATGGATTCACATGAGGAAGGAGCGTTTCCCTTCAAAGAGAAAATCTAAGTTATTGCCGCGTTCCGATGGTCCATTTGAAATCCTTGAGAAGGTTGGGCCCAATGCATATAAGGTTGATCTACCTGGAGATTATGGAGTTTCGACTACCTTCAATGTCTCCGATCTTAGCCCCTTTTTCGATGATGAGCCCCTTCCTAGTTGAGGGCAAACTTTCACTTACCCGGGGGGAATGATGGAGACCATCGTGAGAAGCCCAAGGACCATCAAGCTCAGCCCAAGGAGGACTCACTCAAGCTTCAAGAAATCAAGGAAGTTGCCAAACTTTGCCGGAAATTGGCGTTCATACCCGAAGAGGTAGTGCCGCCGTCATCCAGAAATTTCCCGCTTTTTGTGTGCATTTTTGGCCTACCTAAAGTGGTCCCACAACTTGAGGCTCCACATGGTTTTGAATTTTAAGATTTCAGCTTTCAAATAAGCCCAAGTTTGTTTAATTTGGACATCATTTGATTGGGCAAATATCACTCAAAGATACGTTGTGCTGATCCAGTCCAGTCTGAGATAGGTGCATTGTTTGGGCCATAACTTTCAAACCGCTTATCAAAATTGAGCAAATGAGCCCATTCTGGAAAATAGACTTCCAGGGCTTTCTAACAAGCCCAAGAACGTGTGATTTGGCCGAGTATTCTGGAAGTTATACTCTGTTGAAGTTGAGGCAGTTGCAAGGATTAATGCTGGGAATATGAAGAGTCTTCGGTTACATATACTTGTGTGACTGATATTGTGCACGTTTTAGATGCTTCTAGATTGATGTAATCAGCTGCAAAAAATCCTAGAATATTCCTTGTAACCTCCCCCACCCCTTTTATGATGAGTCTTTTCATTTTTCTTTGACTTTTCATTAGCTAGTTTTAATTGTTAGGAGGTATTTGAGTCCTTTGATTGTCTTTTGCTGAGTCTATAAAAAGGGGAGGGGCGTGTGAAGCTATTCATTCAGCATTGTAAGAGATTTCCAAAGTAATACAAGCACCTTTGAGAGTGATTCTCATTTGTGTCTCAAAAATTCCTAGTTCTATATCTTGAATTTGGCTAATTCAAGTGGTGTTCTAGGTTCTCCATCTTTTCCAATTGGAGTGATTCCTTGGTTAAGACAAGAGAATTAGCCCAAGGTCAAGTCATTGAGTGGCTCCGTGAAGGATTATCTCAATTACAAGATCTTGTTCTATCCATTTTTCTTGTGTAGTGAAGTTCTTCATCCATCTCATCCATCTTTCATTTCTCTTTCCAATTTGGCTTATTTGAGTTGGAGTTTGATTTGGTTCACTTGCCACCCACACATTCTTCATAGGATCTCAAGGAACTCATCTTATCCCCTTCCCCTTGATTATTTGTAACCGACACATTAATGTGTCCTTTGGTGTGCCCTATGTTTATTTCTTGTAACTTATGCCCTTTCATTTGTGTTGTTCTCTACTATAAAAGGGGCTAGGCGTGTGGGTTGAGGGATCATCAGCTTGTACTCTAATTTCAAAGTAATACTAAGCCTTTGAGTGTTCTCTAGTGTGCTTGCTTGAAATCCTAGTTCTATATCTTAAGGTTGGCTACCTTAAGTGGTGCTCTACGTTCTTTTTGCTCTCCTAGGTGGTGAATCTTCTATATCCTAGATTGGGTAAAAAGAATAGCCCAAGACTAAGGCTTGTGTGGCTCCCAAGTGGGATTATCTCAAACCAAAGTCTTGATTTATCCTCCCTTCACCTTTACCTTCGCTCCTTCATCACCACCACATCCTACCCTTATTCTTTGAATTTGGTCACTTTGGACTCTCATATACATCATCAAGCCGTGAAGGAGAGTTTTGCAGAAAGGATTATCCCAAAAGGTCTAAATGCTCACACTCATTCAACAGGGCAAAAGCTTATAAAACCAAAGAGAAAGTACAAATCAAGGAAAACTCAAGTAATGTGTATGTATATTAAGATGGTGGCAAGTGAACCAAATCAAACTCCAACTCAAAATAAGCCAAATTGGGAAGAGAAATGAAAGATGGATGAGATGGATGAAGAATTTCATTACACAAGAAAAAGGAATAGAACAAGATCTTGTAATTGAGATAATCCTTCACGGAGCCACTCAATGACTTGACCTTGGGCTAATTCTCTTGGCTTAACCAAGGAATCACTCCAATTGGAAAAGGAAGAGAACCTAGAACACCACTTGAATTTGCCACAATTCAAGATATAGAAATAGGAATTTAGTTGCACTTTTGAGAAACACACTCAAAGTACTTGTATTGCTTTGGAAATTTCTTACAATGCTGAATGAATAGCTTCACGCGCCTCTCCCCTTTTTATAGACTCAGTAAAAGACAATCAAAGGACTCAAATAACTCCTAACAATTAAAACTAGCTAATGAAAAGTCTAAGAAAAATGAAAAGACCCATCATAAAAGGGGGTGGGGGAGGTTACAAGGAATATTCTAGGATTTTTGCAGCTGATTACATCAATCTAGAAGCATCTAAAACGAGCACAATATCAGCCACACAAATATATGTAACCTAAGACTCTTCATATTCCCAGCATTAATCCTTGCAACTGCCTCAACTTCAACAGAGCCTAACTTCCAGAATACTCGGCCAAATCACGCGTTCTTGGGCTTGTTAGAAAGCCCTGGAAGTCTATTTTCCAGAATGGCTCATTTGCTCAATTTGGATAAGCGGTTTGAAAGTTATGGCTCAAACAATGCACCTATCTCAGACTGGACTGGATCAGCATAACGTACCTTTGAGTGATATTTTGCCCAATCAAATGACGCCCAAATTAAACAAACTTGGGCTTATTTGAAAGCTGAAATCTTAAACTTCAAAACCATGTGGAGCCTCAAGTTGTGGGACCACTTTAGGTAGGCCAAAAGTGCACACAAAAAGAGGGAAAATTCGGGATGAAGGCGGCATTACGTCTTCGGGCATGAACGCCAATTTCCGGCAAAGTTTTGCAACTTCTTTGACTTCTTCATGGTGTCTAAAGTCCTTGAACTCACATAATAAGAGAAAATATGAGAGTTCCCATGCACGCTCTTGTTTGAAACTTTTCTTCTTGGAAGTTGACCTTAAATAAAAATGATGCATATGGGAATATGCATCATACTCCCCGGGTGGTTTTGAGTTTGTCCTCAAACTCAGAGGGTTAGCAAGCCTCTCAAGAAAGGGGTCACGCTCACAATATGGGAGCTTTTGGGGAAGGAGGTCATAGGGCATCACCTCTAGAGAGATATAGAAGAGGGTGAGGGGAGATGATAAAACGGGTCATACCTGGTGAGGAGAAGAGGCGGAAGTGAGAAATCTTCTTTGGGGGCAAGGGTTTGGGAAGGATGAATGAGGGTTAAGGCTTGTCGGTCCTTTTGTGGCTTAGGGGGTTGGGAAGGTTGAATGGGGGTTAAGGTGAATTCTTCTTGGGTCAAGAGTTGCTCAACTTCTTCAATAACCCCACTTGCCTTCAACTCGGGTGCTTGGAGTTCGGTAGGGCGTACTTCTTGAATCAAGAGTTGTTCAAACTCTTCAGCAACCCTACATGGCCTCATCACTTCAAGGTCTTTAACTACATGCTCTTCAATTCTTGGGGTTATGCTCAAATTCACCTCATTATCTTCTTGACACCCTTCTTCGGTGAAGGATTGCTCAATTTCTTGCACAATCTCTTCTTGCTTCAACTCGGATCTTTGGGACTCAAGTTCAAAGGTCTCTTCATCACCACAGTCACCAAAAACAAGAGGTAGGTCAACTAGGCTTGAAGCTTTTTCTCCAAGGATCTCTTCATCTTTGTTGGAGTTAAATTTCTCAAAGGAAACAAATGGATGCTTGTGTAAGTAAGAGGTTGGAGTGAAAGTATCCATTAATTTACCTCTTAACTTAACCCATGTTCTGATCTTACTTTTTCCTCTCTTCTTCCTCTTATACTTGTACTTTTCCCACCATTCAAGCGCATGGCCTCGGAGCTTCTTGATAACCACTTTAAACTTCTCTTGCTCGTCAATATTGTAGCGAGTGAAGACTTGATCCACTTTGGAAATCCAGTAAGGGAAATCTTCTTTTTGGCCACGAAACTTTTGAGTTTCAAGGATGACCATCTCCTTTTCAATCAAAGCAATCTCTTTTCTCAAGTTCCCAAGAGAAATCATGATGGATGAATGCTTAAGGGTTCTTTGTGGATTATGTGTTGAGGGTAGAAAAAGGCTGTTTTGGAGAAGAGGAGGGAGGGCACGGTCGTGCAATGGGGCACTGGGGAACCGTGCTTGAATGCTACTTTGATAATACTGAAAATCAAGGGTGGCACGGTCGTGCTAGGGAGCACGGTGTGGCCGTGCCAAATTGCTGCCCGCGGATGCTTGGTTTTTGCACGGTTTTGCTGGTTTGAGTTGTTTTGTGTTTTTGTTTGGGAGATGTGTTTGGGCTGCAAACTTGGTCAAATGGCAACCTTAGCTCTCATACCAATTGATGTATATGTGGGTGGCAAGTGAACCAAATCAAACTCCAACTCAAAATAAGCCAAATTGGGAAGAGAAATGAAAGATGGATGAGATGGATGAAGAATTTCATTACACAAGAAAAAGGAATAGAACAAGATCTTGTAATTGAGATAATCCTTCACGGAGCCACTCAATGACTTGACCTTGGGCTAATTCTCTTGGCTTAACCAAGGAATCACTCCAATTGGAAAAGGAAGAGAACCTAGAACACCACTTGAATTTGCCACAATTCAAGATATAGAAATAGGAATTTAGTTGCACTTTTGAGAAACACACTCAAAGTACTTGTATTGCTTTGGAAATTTCTTACAATGCTGAATGAATAGCTTCACGCGCCTCTCCCCTTTTTATAGACTCAGTAAAAGACAATCAAAGGACTCAAATAACTCCTAACAATTAAAACTAGCTAATGAAAAGTCTAAGAAAAATGAAAAGACCCATCATAAAAGGGGGTGGGGGAGGTTACAAGGAATATTCTAGGATTTTTGCAGCTGATTACATCAATCTAGAAGCATCTAAAACGAGCACAATATCAGCCACACAAATATATGTAACCTAAGACTCTTCATATTCCCAGCATTAATCCTTGCAACTGCCTCAACTTCAACAGAGCCTAACTTCCAGAATACTCGGCCAAATCACGCGTTCTTGGGCTTGTTAGAAAGCCCTGGAAGTCTATTTTCCAGAATGGCTCATTTGCTCAATTTGGATAAGCGGTTTGAAAGTTATGGCTCAAACAATGCACCTATCTCAGACTGGACTGGATCAGCATAACGTACCTTTGAGTGATATTTTGCCCAATCAAATGACGCCCAAATTAAACAAACTTGGGCTTATTTGAAAGCTGAAATCTTAAACTTCAAAACCATGTGGAGCCTCAAGTTGTGGGACCACTTTAGGTAGGCCAAAAGTGCACACAAAAAGAGGGAAAATTCGGGATGAAGGCGGCATTACGTCTTCGGGCATGAACGCCAATTTCCGGCAAAGTTTTGCAACTTCTTTGACTTCTTCATGGTGTCTAAAGTCCTTGAACTCACATAATAAGAGAAAATATGAGAGTTCCCATGCACGCTCTTGTTTGACTCTTTTCTTCTTGGAAGTTGACCTTAGTAAAATGATGCATAATGAGAAATATGCATCAAATGGCACGTTATACTCTGGTTGTGATCAGCTAAAACATGAGGATAGGGTATGAATTAGAGTCAAGTGATTCTAATGGAAAAACTAAAAGAAAGGATAGATACTAACAATCTTTGGATGCAAAAATCACCACAAAAGACTAAATCTAAGTAAAATTAAGCTTGTTGAAGGATACAGAAACACCAGCAAGAACAAGATTAGGGCCCTTAGATTATGATTAAGATGCAGAAACACCACTTAATCAAGTTTAAGTCCAGGCTTGAACACGATCCTAACCGGCTTAGTTAGATATAAGCAAGTTTAGTGTTTTAAGAGAAACAAGAGCAATGCTCTCAAATCTGATTTTGATTGATATTCAAAGCTTTGTTACAAAATGAAGCCCCTAAGGACCTTATATAAACGTTCTAGGTTGCCTAGAAAAGGTTTAGGAGGTTTCTTCAAGGTTAAGAAAGCTCTAACCTAATTTAGTGATGTAGAGGTGGGTGGGCAAGTGAACCAAATCAAACTCCAACTCAAATAAGCCAAATTGGAAAGAGAAATGAAAGATGGATGAGATGGATGAAGAACGTCACTACACAAGAAAAAGGGATAGAACAAGATCTTGTAATTGAGATAATCCTTCACGGAGCCACTCAATGACTTGACCTTGGGCTAATTCTCTTGTCTTACCAAGGAATCACTCCAATTGGAAAAGATAGAGAACCTAGAACACCACTTGAATTAGCAAAATTCAAGATATAGAACTAGGAATTTTTGAGACACAAATGAGAATCACTCTCAAAGGTGCTTGTATTACTTTGAAAATCTCTTACAATGCTGAATGATTAGCTTCACATGCCCCTCCCCTTTTATAGACTCAGAAAAAGACAATCAAAAGACTCAAATAACTCCTAACAATTAAAAACTAGCTAATGAAAAGCCTAAGAAAAATGAAAAGACACATCATAAAAGGGGGTGGGGGAGGTTACAAGGAATATTCTAGGATTTTGGCAGCTGATTACATCAATCTAGAAGCATCTAAAACGTGCACAATATCAGCCACACAAGTATATGTAACCGAAGACTCTTCATATTCCCAGCATTAATCCTTGCAACTTCCTCAACTTCAACAAAGCATAACTTCCAGAATACTCGGCCAAATCACGCGTTCTGGGGCTTGTTAGAAAGCCCTGGAAGTCTATTTTCCAGAATGGGCTCATTTGCGCAATTTGGATAAGCGGTTTGAAAGTTATGGCCCAAACAATACACCTATCTTAGACTGGACTGGATCAGCATAACGTATCTTTGAGTGATATTTTGCCCAATCAAATGACGTCCAAATTAAACAAACTTGGGCTTATTTGAAGCTGAAATCTTAAACTTCAAAACCATGTGGAGCCTCAAGTTGTGGGTCCACTTGAGCTTGTCCAAAAGTGGTCACAAAAAATCGGGTTCCGCAGGGATGAATTCAGCGCCAAATTTCTAGCAAAGTTTAACCTCTTTTTGACCTCTCCATAGTGTCGTGAGTCTTTGAACTCACTTAATAAGACCAAATAAGCACACTTCCAAGCATGATCTTCTTTGACCCTTTTCTTCTTTGAAATTGGACTTGAATAAAAATGATGCATATGGAAATATGCATCATACTCTCCCCGGGTTGTTTTGAGTTTGTCCTCAAACTCAAAGGATTGGCAAGCTTCTCATGAAGGGAGGCATGCTTATGAAATGGGAGCTCTTGTAGGAAGTGGCCAAAGGGCATCATTTGTAGGGTGGCATAGAGGAGGGGGATGAGAAAGACATCCAAGTGAGGACTGTCTTTGGGTTTGGGGGATGGAATAAGGTCAAAAGGCAGCACTTGAAAAGCAATATGCACAGAGGTTTGATAAAAGTGGGTGTGGGAAGGGTGAAAACTAAGGAGAGATTCGGTTGGGGAAAGAGAGGTGAGTAATAGATCATTTTGTGAGGCTTTATGTGGTTTGAGGATTTGGGAAGGTTGAATGGGGCTTAATGTGATTTTGTGGGGAAAGGATAGGATATGGTCTTGCTCCTTTGGATTGAAATGAATATTTGCATGCTCTTCTTCAATTTTGTTTGGCTTTTGAGAAACCTTCTCTAAGTGAAGTATTTCTTCTTTTTCAACCTTGAGTTCAATTTCTTCTTCAAGGCTTTCCTCCTGATCGTTCTCTTCTTCCACGGCTTTCCTTTCTTCCAAGGTAATGACCTCGTTATTTGGGCAATCCGTGGATAAGCGTCCAAGCCCTTGGCACTTGAGACACCTCCTAGGTTGTGGGGGAAAGATCATTTGTGGGGTTGGTTCTTTTTGTGGGGGGGAAGGGAATGAACCCGTGAGCTTAACGGAGATACTTTCTTTCATGGGCATGTAAGTGGATGGGTAAAAGGAACCCTTCAACTTACTACTCAATTTTTTCCAAGTTCTCACCTTTTCTTTTCCCTTCTTTTTTCGCTCAAACTTATATTTATTCCACCACTGAAGTGCACAACCTCTCAATCTTGAAATAACCCCTTCGAACTTCTGTTGGTCATTAAGGATACAACAAGCAAAAACTCGTTCCACCTTAGATAACCAACCTGCGAACTCTTCCTTTTCGCCATGAAATTTAAATTTTGGAATTGCAAAGCAAGCATATCCAATATCAATAAGAGCTAGTTCTTTCTCCAAGTTCTTTGAAGACGGCATAAAGGATGAGGGCTAGGGTTCTTCGTGGATTGATTTGAAACGTAAGTTGGCTGTGGCAAAGGTGGCACGGTCGTGCAAGGGGGCACGGCCAGGCCGTGCTATGCTTCGGCTGAAGAAAATGCAGAAAAGTAGAGTGGCACGGTCGTGCTTGGCGGCACGGGGGCACCGCGCTCCGTCTCGACTTGAAGATTTCTGGAAAAATGATATGGCACGGTCGTGTATGGTGGCACGGGGGCACCGTGCTGCTTCTCTGGTCTTCGAGACTCGGATTGCCGGTTTGTGCCTCTTTTGTTTTTTTGTATTTTGGCTTTTTGGGATGTATGTGGGTGTGATGTGGGTCACTTAAGAACCTTGTCTCTGATACCAATTGATGTAGATGTGGGTGGGGTAAGTGAACCAAATCAAACTCCAACTCAAATAAGCCAAATTGGAAAGAGAAATGAAAGATGGATGAGATGGATGAAGACCTTCACTACACAAGAAAAAGGGATAGAACAAGATCTTGTAATTGAGATAATCCTTCACGGAGCCACTCAATGACTTGACCTTTGGCTAATTCTCTTGTCTTAACCAAGGAATCACTCCAATTGGAAAAGATAGAGAACCTAGAACACCACTTGAATTAGCCAAATTCAAGATATAGAACTAGGAATTTTTGAGACACAAATGAGAATCACTCTCAAAGGTGCGTGTATTACTTTGGAAATCTCTTACAATGCTGAATGATTAGCTTCACATGCCCCTCCCCTTTTATAGACTCAGCAAAAGACAATCAAAAGACTCAAATAACTCCGAACAATTAAAACTAGCTAATGAAAAGTCTAAGAAAAATGAAAAGACACATCATAAAAGGGGGTGGGGGAGGTTACAAGGAATATTCTAGGATTTTTGCAGCTGATTACATCAATCTAGAAGCATCTTAAACGTGCACAATATCAGCCACACAAATATATGTAACCTAAGACTCTTCATATTCCCAGCATTAATCCTTGCAACTGCCTCAACTTCAACAGAGCATAACTTCTAGAATACTCGGCCAAATCACGCGTTCTTGGGCTTGTTAGAAAGCCCTGGAAGTCTATTTTCCAGAATGGGCTCATTTTCTCAATTTGGATAAGCGTTTGAAAGTTATGGCCCAAACAATGCACCTATCTCAGACTGGACTGGATCAGCATAACGTATCTTTGAGTGATATTTTGCCCAATCAAATGATGTCCAAATTAAACAAACTTGGGCTTATTTGAAAGCTGAAATCTTAAACATCAAAAGCACATGGGCCCTCAAGTTATGGGTCCACGTGAGCTTGTCCAAAAGTGGTCACAAAAATCGGGTTCCGCAGGGATGAATTCAGCACCAAATTTCTAGCAAAGCTTAACCTCTTTTTGACCTCTCCATAGTGTCGTGAGTCTTTGAACTCACTTAATAAGACCAAATAAGCACACTTCCAAGCTGATCTTCTTTCACCCTTTTCTTCCTTTGAAATTGGACTTGATAAAAATGATGCATATGGAAATTTGCATCACTTTAGTCTCGCCTAATCGAGCTTAGTCAAACTGGTTTCAATTAAATACGATTTAATCAAGCTAATTACAACTTTATGCACCAAAATAAGCTAGATTACATTGATTACAATCAGCTTAAGTAAGCAAACAAGTGAGCAAGCACATAAGCAACTCCTCTTATGTGAGAGAAAAAGCAAAAAGTGGCTTGTCTCCTTTTCACTTTACAGTAAGCGAATAGGAACCTTGTTGCCTTTCTTCACATGTTTCTCATTGGTTCCCTTTGTGGGAGAGTAGAAAGCTTTATAATTATGTCTAACAAGATAATAATAAAGCTGTTTAGATGTGACTTCACTCTTAGATTACTGAGAACTCTCCCTAACAGTAGCTAGTAGTACTAAGCAGTTTTCTAGCTAGTATTGGATGCCACATTTCACATGCAAAAAGAGGGGTTGATCTGGATTTCCTTGCATGCGAGGAAACCTTGAGATGTCATCTAACTCCTCCAGGTGGAAATTTAGTTTTTGGACTTGATTTGTTGCTCCAACTCCTTAGAAACTTTAGACTGCTCAAAACCTAGTCAAATCAGCACAGTTTATAAAAATAGCCTGGTTCTACTATTTTTGCATGATTTAACCCAAATATTTTTACATGCCTTGAAAGATAAGATCATAAGGAACCAAAATATCAAAAAATATCAAACTTAAACCTTCAGAACGCCTAAGTAATTAAGCACACAATGCCGCATACATTCTACTTCAACTAGGCAATCTGGATAGTTTGGATTTAATGGCTGATTTGGGTGGGCAAATGAAGTCGAAAGACCTTCAAACTTGTTTTATTGGAAAGATGACTTCTTGAGCTTCAAATGCATGGCAAAATATTGAAGTGAAATCTCATAGAGGCAAAGTATTAAATGACACAATACCAGGCTTGTATTCTGATTCGAACTCGGAACCTACTATCTTTGTGTAAGCAAAAATTTGGGGTTTTCTTGGGTTTGGGATGTTAAAACCTGATTACCTTGACTAACCCCGTAGTCCAAATTGAGGTTCATGGGTAGATCTCCATCAGAAGAGGAAGAAAATGAGGATGAATGTGAGCATGAACTCGAGGAAACTCAAGAAGAAGTAGTGGAAGAGGCTGATGAAGGTGAACTGCTAGTTTTAGGAAGAGTTCTAATTAATCAAAAGGGAGTAAAAGATGAACAAAGGGAGAACATCTTCTATACTCATTGTACGATTCAAGGGAAGGTGTGTTTTTTGTTTATTGATGGAGGAAGCTGTGCAAATGTGCTTTCTCTGAGCATGATTGAGAAACTAAAATTGCAAACCATGACACATTCTGATAGAGTCCTCTATGACCAAGATAAGGAAAAGGATCCTAAGAGTCCATCAAGGTCCAATGCAAGCCCCGAAGTCCAAGTTTTAGTTCAAAAGTTGGAAGAGAGTCCAGCAGCAGCATTTGGGTTACACAACCAGAATGCACTCGGTTTTGTTCATCTCATTTCTTAAGCTACATTGTGGCTTAAGATTGATATTTTTGAGTTTTTGGATTCCTCATGATGTTAAATTTCAGTTCCAAGCATTTAAATTCAATCATGCATAGTCGAAGTCAAGAGATCAAGGCCTTTTGTCCAACTTGCCGGTTTTGGTTCAAAACTGCACGGTGAAATGTTTTGATGGAAATCTTCTACGTAAATATGATTTAATCTTAATTTCTTTGCAGGGGGTTTTGTACACGCCCTAAGGAATCCCCCCTGGGCTGAAATCAAAATCATGATCAGTTTTGATTAGCGGAAGTAAGGTCACAAAACCGCGCTAAAAACTACCTAGTGAACCCAGTTAAAGTGCAACGTGTTTTTCCTTCTCCAAAGCATTTCCTTAGCTGTATCTTTGCTTGCTTCTACCTTTACTGGACAAGCAGCCCAGGAACATAATGACTTGCTACTAAAGAAGCTTTAAAACGTGTGGACCAATGGGAAAACAAAGGGAAAATTAACACCTTGTAACCTGATTGGCTAGCCGAAAAGGGAACCACCTTTACGGCTGCTTTTCTCCACTTTTTTGCTAATTAAGCTACTGTATTAGCTTAGCTAAAGATGTATAAAGTTGATTATATCATTTGTTTTGCATTCCTTAGAGATATGGTTGTAATTAGTTTAAGTTAAGCAAGTATGTAATTTGGTTTTGTACTAAACTCATGTGATGTTAGGGTTCTTTCTTGGTCGAGTACTAATGCTTACTCACGACCATTTTGTAAATTTACACTTGACTTTGAAAGAAAAACTAGATTGAGAGCATTTAGCTTTCGTCCACTCAAATGCTTCACTTGCTTATCCTTGATTTGGTCGATTAAGGTGGTGATCAAGTAAGTCCTAATCCTTGATTAAATGGTGATTCTGTATCTAACCAAAAGCTTAGATTATCTCTTGTTCATACATTCATACATGGCTGCACTTGAACTTAAGCTAGAATTCAGCTTTGCTATCCTTTAGCTTTTGAATTTAGTTTTAAATTTTAGTGTTTTCCCCTTGGCCTGGTATGTCTATTCCCTACTAGAATTTGTTTTTCCATCAAATGTCAAACACATTCCTAGTTTCAATTGAAACCCAAACCGCAAGCAAGATGAGTTCTAGCATGAGTTTGGAAGAAACGTTTGAAGCCTTAATGAGACAGAATGAGTTACTGGCTAAGAAGATATAAGAAGATACTTAACGAAATCAAGAAACTCAAGCACAAAATGAGTGTCTAAGAAGGCAGCTTGGTACGGTTATAAGCAGAAGCAAAAAATGAATGAAGAAACCTTACAATCCAAACTAAGAAGGCAAGAACAAGTCCTCGGCCATGAAGTTAATTCATCTAGTAAAGATGAACCAATCAGAATGACGATGATAGATGATGGAGTCGCCACTGATGGGGATCAGCCCCAAGGGGTTCTTCTAGCTCAAGAGGTCATAAAGGCTTTCCAAGGACTAGAAATCGATCAAGAGATGATCACTTGCATTCTACCGGGTTCATCCTACACATGGCCCAACTTTCTTACCTTGGTAACCTGATGACCTGAGGCTTTAAAGCCAAACTTTTGGTGTTCCTGGAAAGATGGGAGAGTTAGCTGCCCAATAAATCAAGTTTCATCCCATTTGGATGTCATTTGCCCATCACAAACCCTTTGTTAAAGCCCAACTGCCCAAACTGTTCTTCCAGGCCAGATTGTACCCGGTTTTGGAAGCCCAATTTCCCGAACCTAAAGTACTCCTAACAACCTGGAATTTTGAAACCTAGATCCCTTTTTGAGTTGGCTAAAAGGATAGGGAAAAGAAACCAGAGTCAAACGTGCCCCAAGGAGGCTAAAAGAGAGGAAACTTCTAAAGGTGCTTTTCGGAAGTCAGACTGCACCATCTCACTTGTTCTGCTCATAACTCCTGAACGGCTGCACCAACTAAGCTCCAAAAGTAGTCATATGAAAGAGCACATTCTAAGCTTTCTATTAAGGTATGTTGGAGCCAATTTGGGTAAGTAGAAAGGGAGATATGGCTGCTGAAAGTAGACCCTGCAAAACTGGAAAGCTGCCAGCAACTGTCAACATCACCTTTTGTACTTTTCTTGCTTGTTGTGCTTCCTCTTTTGTCTTGGTCCGAATTGGCTTGGCTTGTAACCCTTCAATCTGAATTTTTAGGCTCCCTCCTATATAAGGGGCCTTTAGGAATGTAAGAAGGCAGCTTGAATTTGAAATACAAAAGAAAGTGAGTGTTTACTCTCTCTTTGAAATTCCTAGTTGCTTTAACTTGAATTGGCTAGTTCAAGTGGTGTTCTTCTAGGTTCCTCTTCTTGCTTATGGTGGTGATTTAATTCTGTATCCATAAGTGAAGGAGGAATAGCCCAACTTCTCTTCTAGGGGGCGCCATTGGCTTATCCTAGACAAGAGGGTTGCATTCTATCTTCCAAAACCGGTTAGAGCTACTTGTTTTTGCTTGGTTTGGTTTTCTATCTTTCCCATCTTTTATCTTCATTCTTGGCATCCCCTAGGCTACATACATCATCTTGGTATCAGAGCTTAGGCTACCCTCTTGGCCAAGCTTCCACCTCAAACACATTTCTCAAACACAAACCACAAAACGGCCTTTCTTCACCCACACTGGACAGCATTTTGGCACGGCCTACCCGTGCTTAAGGGCACGACCGTGCCACTGTCTTTCCAGCCACTTTTCACCTTTCGATAGCAATTTGGCGCGGCCTACCCGTGCCTAAAGGCATGACCGTGCCACCTCCTTTTCATCCTATTTTCGTTCTTCTCGTTCACAAAGCTTACACATCATGTCTTCTAGCCGTACTTCCGAACAAATAGCCGAGCAAGCCTTGAGAGAAAAGGCCGAAATGGAAGCTAGAGTTAAGTATTTGCAATCCCAACTTCAAAAACTCATGAGAGAAAAGAGAAACAACTTGAGGGATTCACCTATTCCAAGTGAATCTAGTGACCCGGAAGAGAGGGATTCGGATCTCAACCCATTTGGATCTCAAAGTGGAGCTAGTAGAGGCTCGAGGAGGCAAGGAAGGCACCATGGAGGTGGCTTCAACGACTTCAAGGTTGACATTCCCGAGTTTGAAGGCAAGCTTGATCCGGATGAGCTCTTGGATTGGCTACAAACCGTGGAGAGAGTGTTCGATTACAAGGACATCCCGGATGAAAAGAAGGTAAAACTAGTAGTCCTTAAACTTCGAAAGTATGCTTCTACTTGGTGGGCTAATGTTTTATCTAAGAGGGCTAGGAAGGGGAAGGGGAAGATTAAAACTTGGAGGAAAATGAAAAAAAAACTCAAAGAGAAGTTCCTTCCCTCTCACTACCTTCAAGAGAACTTTTCTAGACTCCACCATTTAAAACAAGGGTCTCTAGGTGTGGAGGAATATACGAGGAAATTTGAGCAATTGATCATAAAATGTGACCTTAAGGAGGATGAGGAACAAACTTTGGTGAGGTATCTTGGTGGGTTGGATGAGAAGATAGCCCATGTAATAGAATTGTACCCATACACCACCCTTGATGAGTTAAGCTCTTTAGCTCACAAGGGGGAACTACAAAAGAAAGCTAGGGGGAAGAGTGAAGCCTTTAAACCACAAAATCGTACCTACACTCCTCAAAGGCCTTCCTACACTACCCTAAAGCCCTTTAGCCCTCCAAACCCGAAACCACCTCCACCTACGGTCCCCAAAACAGCCCCTCAAGTGCCCACAAAACCAAAGGAGACAAAGCGGTGCTTTAGGTGCCAAGGCCTAGGACACATTGCATCCGAGTGTCCAAACAAGAGAGTGGTTACCCTAGCCGAGTACCAAGCATCTTTTGAGGAGGAAACGGAGGAAGAGAAGGAGTTGTACTTGAATGAGGCCCTAGAAGAAGTAGAGGAGGGTCCGGATGAAGGTGAACTCTTGGTGGTTAGGTGAGCTGATGGGGACCATCATGACCAAACTCCAAATGCACAACCAGCAACTCCACACACCCCCTCAAGCCCCAAGGAAGTCAAGAACATCCATGCCTTGGTCAAGAAAGTCATAGAGCACTCGGACAGCACATGGGCAGATTCAACCGGAAATTAGCCCGGTTTTGTGCATCTTTTTGGACTTGAAGGTGAGGGGATGAATGACTGCCTTGCCCCCTCTCTTTAAGTTTAAGATGTTAGGAATCCAATAAAACAAGTTTCAAAGGATTTGGAGGTCGTTTGGTTAGTCAATCAGCAAGATTTTTCCAAGTGCGCAGGCTGGGCGCCAAAACAGCAGCATCCGAATTAAGGAGGAATTTGGACCACCAACTTAAGTCCACTCATTCTGAAATTTTGCAGCATGAAAGAGGACTTAAATATTTATCAAGTCAAGGGTTCAAATCCCATCCAAAGCACCCCCTTGTGTTGGTTTTACCCAGCCAAAAGGACAAGCAAAACACCCCTTTAACCGGTTTCTTCCTAGCCGGTACAAGTGGGTTGATTTCTTGGGTGTTGCTTCATCCACTTGCTGATTTGATTGTTTTTGCTGCATTTTAGGACCTTTGTATGCTTGACACATCATTTGGGAGGCATCATGGCCCCTAATGAAGTAGATTAAGCTAGTGGTGAGGTGTTAAGCTAGATGAGTGATGGATGTAATGTGTTTCCCTCTCCCAAATGTACTTGGCTTGGGTTTTGCTGCATGGGAAGGGGGGGAAACTCAGCCATGCTTGCTTAAAACCAGATGGCCCCTCATTTTGTAAGACAACTTGAATGAAATGCATTTGTGAGTTCTCAAACTCTCTCCACAAAAACTCCTAGTGTTATATCTTGAGTTTGGCAACTCAAGTGGGTCTCTAGGTCTCTTTCTCTCAACTAGAAGGTGATTAAATTCTGTAACTAGTTGATGCAAAGAGATTGCCCAAGTGTTCTCCAAGGGTGGCTCCTCGGATTATCCCTTGCAAGGTCACTTGACTATCCAAACTCTTGATTTCTCCTCTCCCTTGCTGTTTTCCTTCTTCTTGTTTTAGATTCCACTTTGAGGCAAGTTGTGAGTTGGTTTCTTCTTCTTACAACCTTCCATCAAATTGGTATCAGAGCTTAGGCTATCTTTCTTGGCCAAGCTTCCTTGCCCGAACACATCCCAAACACCCAAACTCACAAAACAGCCCAAACACATCCGCCACAAATTTCAGCCGTGCCCAACCAGAGACTTGGCACGGGCACACCGTGCCATATACGCACGACCGTGCCACAATTCCAGCCCAGACAACCTTTTCCAGCAGCTCAGCACGGTCAGGCCGTGCCTACTAGCACGACCGTGCCTACCCCTCCCCGCCCCAAAACACTCATTCTCCCTTCCAAAGCCGATATGTCTTCTAGCCTCACACCCGAACAAGTGGCCGAACAAGCCCTGAGGGAGAAAGCCGAGGTAGAAGCTCAACTAAAGTATCTCCAAAAGCAACTTGGGCAACTTATGGAAGAGAAGAGGAGAGGTTTATGGAGTTCAAAGAGCTCAAGCAAGCATCAAGACTCGGATGACTCTGAGGGAAGCAACCCCATTAGTGACTCAAGTGAAGGGGAGCTCGCACCAAGGTCCCAACGACATCAAAGGTCAAGGGGACGAAGCTTTGGAGACTTTAAAGTCGACATTCCGGGGTTCGAAGGACAACTAGACCTGGACATCTTCCTTGATTGGCTTCAAACGGTGGAAAGAGTATTTGAATACAAGGACATTCCGGAAAGCGAAAAGGTAAAGCTAGTAGCCTTGAAACTCCGTAAATATACTTCCATATGGTGGTCTAATGTTGTGTCCAAGAGGGTGAGAAAGGGGAAAAGTAAGATAAAGACTTGGGAGCAAATGAAATCCAAACTTAAGGCCAAGTTGTTACCCCCACACTATCTTCAAGACAATTTCCTTAAACTTCACCACCTCCGACAAGGTTCAAAGAGTGTAGAGGAGTACACTAGGGACTTTGAATAACTTCTTCTAAAGTGTGATTTGAGGGAAGATGATTCCCAAACTTTGATTCGTTACTTGAGTGGGCTTGATGAACAAATTGCTCATGTAGTGGAGTTACACCCCTACACCTCCCTTGATGAGTTGAGTACTTTAGCTCACAAGGTAGAAAAACAAAAGAAGCTCAAAGGCAAGGACCCCATCTCTAAGCCTACCCCACGGCCTTATGGCTTTCAAAAGCCCCCATTCACTCCTCAAAAATCTTATCCACCCCCAAACCCGAAATCCCCTCAAACAGCCCCCCCACAAACTCCATCCAAGCCACCACCAAAACCCCCTAGCAAGGTTCGATGTTTTCGTTGTCAAGGTCTTGGACATTACGCTTCCGAATGTCCAAACAAGAGAATGGTATCTCTAGCCGAATATCAAGAGTCCTTAGAGGAGCTAGAGGTTGAGGAAGAGAAAAATGGAGAAGAAAAGGAGGTGTACATGGCTGAAATGTTGGAAGAGGTAGAAGAGGGCCCGGATGAAGGGGAACTACTAGTGATTAGAAGGGCTCTAAGTGGGATTGCTTCTCAAGACAACATGGAGCAAAGCGAGAGCATCTTTCATACAAGGTGTACCGTGAGTGGCAAGGTGTGTTCTCTCATCATCGATGGGGGAAGTTGTGCTAATGTGACCTCAAAAACCATGGTGGACAAACTCAAGATTCCGGTCACACCTCACCCAAATCCTTACACAATCCAATGGCTCAACCAAGGTAAGGGTTTGTAAATTACTACTCGATGTTTGCTTACTTTTTCCATTGGAAAGTCATATAAAGATGAGATATGGTGTGACATAGTGCCCATGGATGCTTGCCATGTTCTTTTGGGCCGGCCATGGCTCTTTGATAGAAGGGTGATGCATGATGGTCGAATGAACACCTACACTTTCACAAAAGACAACAAGAAAATCACCCTCACTCCCCTCAAGCCTAGCCCACAAAAGAACCCTCAAGACAATCCCAAGTTGGATGTCTTTCTCACCACCTTACTTCACTCTTAACTCCATGAGTTCGAAGACTTTAAGGAGTGGATCCTCTTGGGCCAAGAACCGGCCAAGGTAAAGGAATCCCCCCATCCTTTACTTACCTCACTCCTACAAGCCTTTGCCCACGTCTTCCCACAAGAAATACCTCATGGCCTACCCCCCAAAAGATCCATCCAACATAAAATCGACCTCTTCCCGAGTGCCACCCTCCCAAATAGACCGGCCTACCGCATGAACCCTCAAGAGACACAAGAGGTTCAAAGACAAGTGGATGAGCTCCTAGCCAAGGGCTTGATCCGCGAGAGCTTGAGTCCATGTGCCGTCCCGGCCCTACTTGTGCCCAAGAAAGATGGGAGCATGAGAATGTGTGTTGATAGTAGATCTATCAACAAGATCACCATCAAATACCGGTACCCAATCCCAAGGTTGGAGGATTTGCTAGATGAGCTTCATGGGGCCACTATATTCTCAAAGATTGATCTAAGAAGTGGCTATTATCAAATACGAATCTTTGAAGGGGATGAATGGAAGACGGCTTTTAAAACCAAGGGTGGCCTATATGAGTGGCTTGTCATGCCCTTTGGTTTGACTAATGCACCTAGCACATTCATGAGGCTAATGAACCAAGTTCTTAAGCCATTCCTTGGGAGATATGTCGTTGTGTATTTTGATGACATTTTGGTGTATAGTCGTGGAGAAGAAGAGCACTCCAAGCACTTGCATGATGTTTTAAGTGTCTTGGCACAAGAGCAACTTTATGGCAACCTAGAGAAGTGCCACTTCTTCACTCCCCAAGTGAAGTTCTTGGGGTATGTGGTGTCGGCCGAAGGCATCCAAGTGGATGAAGAGAAGATCAAGGCCATCCGTGAGTGGCCTACCCCCATGTCAATCCAACAAGTCCGAAGTTTCCATGGTTTGGCTTCCTTTTATAGGAGGTTTGTGAGCAATTTTAGCTCAATTATGGCACCCATGACCGAGATCCTTAAGGCCAAACACTTTGAGTGGAATGAGAAGGCCCAACATGCCTTTGAAAAAATCAAGGAGAGGCTTACTAGTGCACCCATCCTTGCACTACCTAGCTTTTCCAAAGTTTTTGAGGTAGAATGTGATGCGTCC
>JAKOGI010004324.1:0-15000 GCA_029747015.1 Carnegiea gigantea
TTTGTAAACAAATGCAATTAAAATGAGTTTTTACAATTGCTTTATTTGAATTTGAGTAAACATGGGATTGTATTAGTTAGAGGAATTTGATTTATATAGTTAGTTTCGCAACATGACTCTCGAAACATCATGTACAGCCCGCCGATACTGTTTTCTCATGTTGTAATTGGATTAGTTGAACCCGATGTATGTAATGCGTGATTAGATGACAAGAGAGATACATTTACATGAATCATATCTATAGAAATATGTATCTCATGTACGAGAAATTCGCATAGTAGCGCACTCAGTGTCATGTCATCATATATATTGACATTGACGTCCATTATGCACAGTTATTCAAGTGTCTTGTGAATGATTGGCTTAGTAACTGCATATCTTGGTGTTTACTTGACTTAAGTTGGTTTTGGCATGTGACCTAGCTATCCAAACGATTTAACTCTCGAAATTCGTAGCATGGTATGACCTTAGAGTCATCATTTACATCCCATGAATTCCTTGATTCCATGTTATAGCTGGGTAATTGCATACTCTCGTATTGAGGCATGATGAGATGACCCTAGAAACCCCCATTGACAAATTCTTACCCTTATTTGATTGACTAGAATAGTGCAGTAGAAGCATGTAGGCCCATAAGCCATAGGTTCAGGACTCGTCTAGGAGCATAACCATTCATTCGTATGAATCTATGGCTTAAGAGACAGTCAGCTGCAAGTAGTGACCTTAGGAAAAGTCCCCCCCATCAAAAACCATCCATTTACATTCCTACCTTATAGTTTTCTTCCTAAATTGTTCCTATCAACATGTATTGCTGGTTTGTGTTACATGTGAATCTTAACCCTTGGTATGTTCTGTGATTGACTTTATGCGATGCAAATGTGATTTAAAATACCACTTCAGGTCCCTTCATTGCTGATATGGCGTAATTTGATGTCTCTGCTACCCTAGTGTAATGTGGTAACCTTCTAGTATATGATTTAACCTTAGATTGACCTAATATCTTCATGCTTTTGAATAAACCTAAGTAAGTTAACTCCTCCATATGATTTTAGCATGCCCTATCTAAATTATTATGAATGAAATGTTTCAAAGTTATTCGGAATTGATATAAAAAAACATAGAAATGTTAGTCACATATGCTTCTGTTTGTAATTGCTTACTATATGCGTATTAAACGTTTTCATGTTGCTTGGGAATCCTAGACTTGAGAATACTAAATTACCGATACTATGCAATGCCATGTAATGCTATTATGCTTACATGATACTATATGGTGCTATGTGACGTTCTTATTGGTCTAATGTGTTATTGGAATCTCTGAGTTAACCATTGTGATCCCAAAGATGACTTGAATTCATGTTTTAGAATGAGATTACTAGTGTATGACCTTAAGATGTCATCGTTCCGATTGTCATGCATTTAAATGCCCGCTTATAGATGCATATACATAGAGTTATTGCTTGCTACGCGAACTAAGTCTAGACATTCAAAGGTCTATGTTCATTTTTTTAAAAAAAACAAGCCCAGTATGGTTTTCCATGCCAACTCATTTGCCCCTCTTCGATGCGATTTGCCCTGGGCGCCTAAATAGAGTGAGTAGACGCTTGAAGAGGATTGGCGCGGAGGAGACTGGACACCCTAACCCATTTTCTTTCGATTTAAAAGAGGTAGTAATTGCAAATAAAACCTTTTAGAAACCTACCGTGCAGATCATAGATGTGTGCATATATTCTGGGAAAGATAGAACATAGGTTTAGAATTTCAAGGATGAAATTCTTTTAAGGGGGAAAGACCCGCCTTCTTTATTTTAAGTTAACTTGGCTGTCTTACCTTCTATGTTCTAAAATCGTATTTTTAGTAACTATATGAGTAAAATTATTATCGATGTGCTTATGTAAGTGATGATTTTATTAAAAAGAATATTTTTGTCGTCATTAATATTATTATTGTTAGTTTTGAAACGCTTTCGATAGTAGGCGTTAATGATAGTTATTAACGAGTACTAAATCGAGTAGGAACGCGAGTTCGATTAGCTTGTTAACCTTCGAATTAGTTTCAAGGTTTATTAAATCGAACCTTGACAACCTTGGAAACGGGTAATCGATGAAAGGTCGTATTATCGATTATTGAATTTAGAGCTTGGGATGCGAACTAAGCTAGCGGTACCGATTTCTAAGCAGCCTGAAACGAAAATATTTAAAAAAAGGAGAGAAGGGAGGGGTATTTTTGTCAAATTGCGCTGGCCTTCTTCCTCCTCCTTGGGCACGCGACCTCGAGCCCCTCCCCAGTTCATATCTCTCTCTCTCTTCTCATTCCTCCTCTGCCATCCACCATACGCACCGCCAAGGGGGAGCTCAAAAACCCTTGATTTTGCCTCAACCCAACTCAAAATCCCCTTAATTCAAGCTTCCCCACCAACAAACGAACCTCTGGTACGAAATTTAAGCGAAAACGGAGAAGAACCACCATGTTTTTGGTGGGTTTGGGTGGCAGTTCGAAGACTAGACGCGGGTTGAAGCATAACCATGCCATCTAGCTTTTAGTTACTTTGATTCCTCCACAAATTACAAGTAAATTCGTAGCTCCAAGCACCCACCATGAGTTCAAGTCTGTGAGTGAGCTTTTGAGCGAATTTAGGTTTCAAAATGCGCGCCTTAAGCATGGTATGGGGCCTATTCGTGCGTTAATGAGCAAGAGCCGGGAGATTGGAGCTGTTCGAGCCCCAGAGTCAAGCCAACAGCCTTGGATTCGAGCCTTTAGCTTGAAGTCCAGGTGGGTGTTTCTCGCCTTCTAAGTATTAGTAGTTTCGAAATCGTTTTAACCATTAAATTGCGTTGCATATGAGTTTAGGATTAGTCAGATCAATTGGGGTTATGCATGTTCTGTTTCAGCAGAATTTAGTTTACATCGATGTATGTTAAGTGCAGTTAGTTCATGCCTCAAAGTAGCTTTAAAATAAAATATGAATGTTTAGAATCGATACATGCACACTTAGTCAATTCAGGCTCAAATAATAGCTTCAAAAAGAAATGAGTATGCGTAGAATCGATACTTGTGTGATTAGTTAGTTTATACTAACCCGTAACTTCGAAGTAATAAATGAACACCTCGAATGTGATAAGATTCATGTTTGATTAGTTTAGTTGGTTCGTTAACTATTATTTCACGTTAAGGCATTATAGACATATACGTAAATGTGGTTATATATATATATATATATATATATATATATTATATATATATATATAGAGAGATTCCAGAGATGAGATGACCGAAGTCACCCCACACCCTCTGAGAACGATTCCAGACTCTTTGTTATGGAGATGACGATTGAGGGAGATTTGGGAGTGAGAGAGAGGAGAGAGACTATATATAAGTATATATATATATATATATATATATATATATATATATATATATATATATATGCTTGCGGTAACGCACCGCTGGATGGTGCTGCTTGCCCAAGTAAGTGCATAAACCCTATTACACGTCTCTTTATAAGTTTTTATGATAATATGTTATGATTATCGAATTGAAACCAAGATGGTAGTCGAATGGCTTGAGGTGGAACTAATGAGAGTTTGAGGTTCTTTGTGGACGGTTGTTATGTGAGGAAGGAGCTTGGGTTGTGAATTAATGACAATCGTTTGGATTGCAAGGCCATGTGTGGCTCATGTTGAGATTGATTGATTATGAAGTGTTTAAATGTGTTACGTGCAAACCCCCTCCCTTTATGTCATCAAGTTTCTCATTGCGAATGAGGGTTAGTTTGAAAAAGGAAGTTTTTCATGTTTGTAACTAATAGTAGCCATAACTATTAGCAAATAATGGCCTATTTTAGCTATGCAAATATAGTTTTGTGAGTGAATTCGCTTGAACGGAGGAATACCTAAAGCATTTAAATAAAAAGAGAGTGCATTGTATGAAAAAAGATTTCGCTGTGAGAGGCAGCAAACTTATTAGTCGTTATGACCAGATGCTTTAAATGGCTAAGATAAGCACATAAAGACAATAGATGGGAGTGAACCTGCTTGAACAGGGGAATCCTTAGCCTAGGCAGTAATTCCTAGAGACCCTGACGAGGGTTAAGGTCTAAAAGTGAGTTGCCATCTCGGGAGCAAGAGCTTAGTGTAAGTTAATCTCACTGGGATTGAGTGTAGATCTCTCATAACCAGCACTTTATGATGATCTTATGCCTAGAGTAATTTCCTAATAAGTAAGAAAAGCTGTCGGCGTTTCGCCTTTTTAAGTATTTCAGAAAAAAAGTTTTTAAGGATCATTATGAGACCAATATGAAAGAGATTCTTTTAAGAATATGAGCCCAAAGAGGCTAAGAAAAGAGTTCTTATAATCCTAAAGAGACTAAGTAAAGTGTTTTCAAAAAAAGAAAAGAAAGATTTCATGCACATCATGTGAATAAGAATCTAAGAGCAGTATAAATGAAATTCCAAGTACAGCATGGCCATACCCTTGTAATGCATCGAGCATATGAGTTTGAATGTGCATGTTTAGCTAATGAAAGTTCGTGGCATAATCTCTGCTTCATATGTTTAGCATCTCATATGAGTAAATTAGATAGATAAAGCATAAATCACGAATTATATCACATAATCTATGAAAGAAAGTTCTGTGCTTACCCTCGTTGCTTGCTTAAGTGTTTGACTACCTGTTAGCAAAGGAATTTAGTCATTCAGGGGCCTAAAAATGAGTTTGAACAGCTAAAATGAAATTATAGATGGTGATCCTTCCTTAATAACTTATGAATGCCTAATATGATAGTAAAATATGAGTACATAGTATGTGACTGTTATGAGTATTATTATTTGCAACGGTTTTGGTTTTATGTGGTCGGGGAACACTCACTGAGCGTGTGGTTGATCATCCTATTATACTTTCCTCTTTTTCCCTAGGTTTGCATCATGACAAGTAGGAGCCAAGTCACTTATGCTAAGATGGATTCTATTCTCGCTTGCAAGGTGTCGTGTGTGCCCATTTGAAGGGATCTTACATGTTTAATGAAGTCATGTAAAGTATTCCTAGAATTGTAAGCGTTTGTAAACAAGTATTCTGGTTTATGTAGTGTATTTGGTTTGAGAGTCGGTCTGTACAGCCATGTGTGCCAACCATCTTATTAGCCAGTTGTCTTTTTAGTTGAAATCAACTACTTTTTGGGATGTAAACCCCAATGCTCCGATTGTGCCAACCGTTGAGTTGTATCTTTTACTTTTCTTATATTACTGAACTATTCTATTGATGTACTCCGAACGAGTTGCTCGTTGAGTTATGAACTCGGGCGTGTGACTGTTGAGCTTTTTTAAAAATATTTTACGCTTTCGTTGATCTGTAGGGGTTTATTACAAGGCTTTTAGCCTGAAAATGGTCAGTTTTTAGGGGAAACTCTGTCCGTCTCGCCCCTGAATTTAGGTCAAAGGTTAAGAAAACGTATCCCTCCTGGCCATAAGGGTTGCGGTTGTTACAATTGCTGGTATCAGAGTAAGGTCCTGCAACCATAGGCCGCGACCTGAGTCTTGCGTCTCATATAGTTGCCTAGGAACGCGTTCATGATGACGTGATACATGCCTGCCTTGTGTGTAAATGTGACTTTTATGTGAATGTTAGCGGGTTTACCTAGTTAGGTGCAACTTGAGTGAGCTGAATGGTTGGATGAAAGATAACCATTTGCTACGGTGTAAGCCGAGTGGCTCGTATTTTCATGGATAAATTAAGTGTTAGCTCAATCGAATGTTGTTTCACTTATATGCCTTGGTGATTTTAATTGAAAGTTTAAAGAACATATGATTTGAAATCGAATGATTAGAAAGCCTTAAATCTAAACTCATCCTTACCCCTAAAGTATGATTTGCTGCTCGTGCCCCGTAATGGATTGAGCAGACGTACTCAAAGGTTGGTAAAGAGAGAGCTAGAAGTAGTTAAACTATTTCCTTTTGAAAACTAAGGACCTTGAAAGTTAAAGTCTTCCGATTAGTGAGTTAGGGTCGTGCCTTCGCATTAGAAGCCTTTCTAATTGTTTGGTTGGGTCTTGCGGTTGCAATCAAAGACTCGCATTTGCTTTACAATAATGCTTGGATTAACCCTATGAGCTTAAACTCGACCATTTACACTAAGGTCCTTGTCACCTCACTTGATTAGCAAGTATAAGCCCATTAGGTGTCACCCTTCTACTAGTTTTAGCTCTTGTAATGTTTTGAGCTGATGTATCTGACAAATATACCTTGTGTTTTCTTTGATAGGCCTTGTAATTATAAGAGCGAGAGTCGTATATAAGATCCTCTCATCATGTTTGTACACATATCTTGCCATATTGAATCAGAAATTAAGCTTGCTTCTAGTTGCTCTCCAAACACCTAGTGGCTGTATCTTGAGCTGGCAACCCAAGTGGTGATACACTAGGTCATTTTAGCGCTTCTTGGTGGCATCTGGCTATATCAAACCCTAATACACCTAAAAAGCCCAAGGAAGAAAGAGCCTAGCAGACATTGGAATTGCTACACCGCATACATCACCTCGTTACCTCCTAGGATGACAATCTATGGCTTCCCAATGCTTTCTTAAACACAAGCACCAAGTGTTGAAGCAAGGATGCTCATAGTATAAAGTAGAACTTTCCCATCCGTACTAGGAGTTCCTCGGACCTCCATAAGTACCTGTGAGACAAATGCGTCATAAAACCTCAATGTAGATCCATAAGAGCAATAACGTCATTGTTCTTTCCCCTGCTAGTTGACTGTTGGCCAACTCCAAACAGTTTATACAAACCTCAAAGCATAACCTCGACCTTAGGTTTTAAATGAAGATTGTATTCATGTATACTTGCCTAGATGCCTTTTCATAAGACCATAAGAGTACCTATAGGTAGGATTGTTGTATGCCGCCATCGATGCGTTTGTGAATAAATGCCAATGAAATGAGTTTCTGCAATTGCTTTATTTGAATTTGAGCAAACATGGGACTGTATTAGTTAGAGCGATTCGATTTATTAGTTAGTTTCACAACATGACTCTCGAAACATCATGTACAGCCTGTCAATACTGTTTTCTCATGTTGTGATTGGATTAGTCGAACCCGATGTATGTAATGCGTGATCAGATGACAATAGAGCTACATTTGCATGAATCATGTCTATAGAAATATGTATCTCATGTATAAGAAAGTAGCATAGTAGAGTACTCAAGGTCATGTCATCATATATATTGACACTGACGTCCATTATGAACGGTTATTCAAGTGTCTTGTGAATGATTGGCTTAGTAAATGCATATCTTGGTGTTTGCTTGACTTAAGTTGGTTTTGGCATGTGACCTAGCTATCCAAATGATTTAACTCTCGAAATTCATAGCATGGTATGACATTAGAGTCATCATTTAGATCCCATGAATTCCTTGATTCCACGCTATAGCTGAGTAACTGCATACACTCGTATTTAAAGCATGATGAAACGACCCTAGAAACCCCCCATTCACATATTCTTACCCTTATTTGATTGGTCAGAGTAGCGTAGCAGAAGCATGTAGGCCCATCAACCATAGGCCCAGGACTCGTCTACGAGCATAACCATTTGTTCATATGAATCTATGACTTAAGAGACAGTCAGCTCCAAGCAGTGACCTTAGTAAAAGTCTCCCCCATCAAAAACTGTCCATTTACATTCTTACCTTAGAGTTTTCTTCCTAAATTGTTCCTCTCAACATGTATTGCTGGTTTGTGTTACATGTGAATCTTAACCCTTGGTATGTTCTGTGATTGACTCTACGTGATGCTAATGCAATTTAAAGTACCACTTTAGGCCCCTTCATTGCAAATATGGCACAATTTGATGTCTCTGCTACCTTAGTGTAACGTGATAACCTTCTAGTAAATTGATTTAACCTTAGATTGACCTAATATCTTCATACTTTTGAATGAACCTGATTAAGTTAACTCCTCCATACGACTTTAGCATGCCCTGTCTAGATTACCATGAATGAAATGTTTAAAAGTTATTCAGAATTGATATAAAAAACAAGGAAATGTCGGTCACATAAGCTTCTATTTGTAATTGCTTACTATATGCGTATTAGATGTTTTCATGTTGCTTGGGAATCCTAAACTTGAGAATACTAAATTACTGATACTATGCAATGCCATGTGATGCTATTATGCTTAAATGATACTATGTGGTGATATGTGACGTTCTTATTGTTCTAATGTGTTATAGGAACCTCTAAGTTAACCATTGTGATCCCAAAGGTGACTTGAATTCATGTTTTGAGACTACTAGTGTATGACTTTAAGATGTCATTGTCTTGATTGTCATGCATTTAGATGCCCACTTACAGATGCATATACATAGAATTATTGCTTGCCATGCGAACTGAGTCTAGACATTCGAAGGTCTATGTTTTTTTTTAAAAAAAAAAAAATCCCAGTATGGTTTTTCATGCCAACTCATTTGCCCCTCTTTGATGCGATTTGCCCTCGGCGCCTAAATAGAGTGAGTAGACACTTGAAGAGGATTAGCGAGGAGGAGATTGGATACCATAACCCATTTTCTTTCGATTTAAAACATGTAGTGATTGCAAATGAAGCCTTTTAGAAACCTACTGTGTAGATCATAGTTGTGTGCGTACGTTCTAGGTAAGATTGAACTTAGGTTTAGAATTTCGAGGACGAAATTCTTTTAAGGGGGGAAGAGTGTAAGACCGCCTTCTTTATTTTAAGTTAACCTGGCTGTCTTACCTTCTACATTCTAAAATCGTATTTTTAGTAACTATATGAGCTAAATTATTATCGATGTGCTTATGTGAGCAATAATTTTATTAAAAAGAATATTTTTGTTGCCATTAATATTATGATTATTAGTTTTGAAACTCTTTCGATGACTTTTAGCAAGCGTTAATGATGGTTATTAACGAGTACCAAATCGAGTAGGGACCCGAGTTCGATTAGCTTGTTAACCTTCGAATTAGTTTCAAGGTTTATTAAATCGAACCTTAACATCCTTGGAAATGAGTAATCGATGAAAGGCCGTATTATCTACTATTGAATTTAGAGTTTGGGACGCAAACTAAGCTAGCGGTACTGATTCCTAAGTAGCCTTAAACAAAAATATTAAAAAAAAGGAGAGAAGGAAGGGGTATTTTTGTCAAATAGCGCACGTCTTCTTCCTCCCCCTTGGGCACACGACCCCGACCCCAACCCCCTCCCCAGTTCATCTCTCTCTCTCTCTCCCCCTCTCTTCTCATTCCTCCTCTGCCATCCACCATACGCACGGCCAAGGGGGAGCTCGAAAACCCTCAATTTTGCCTCAACCCAACTTGAAATCCCCCTAATTCAAGCTTCCTCATGAACAAACAAACCTCTGGTGCGAAATTTGAGCAAAAACGGAGAAGAACCACCACGTTTTTGGTGGGTTTAGGCGGCGGTTCGAAGCCTAGACGCAGGTCGAAGCATAACCATGCCATCTAGCTTGTAGTTACTTCGATTCCTCCATAAATTGCGAGTAAATTCATAGCCCCAAGCACCCACCACGAGTTCAAGTCTATGAGTGAGCTTTTGGGAGAATTTAGGTTTTGAAATGCACAGTTTAGGCGTGCTATGGGGCCTGTTCGTGCATTAATGAGCAAGAGCTGGGGGATTAGAGCTATTCAAGCCTTAGAGTCGAGCCAATAGGCCTTTAGCTTGGAGTCCAGGTGGGCGTTTCTCGCCTCCTAAGTATTAGTAGTTTCGAAATCGTTTTAACTTTTAAGTTGCGTTGCATGTGAGTTCAGGATTAGTCAGATCGATTAGGGTTATGCATGTTCTGTGTCAGCTGAATTTAGCTTAAATCGATGTATGTTAAGTTTAGTTAGTTCATGTCAGAAAGTAGCTTTGAAATAAAATATGAATGTTTAGAATCGATACATGCACACTTAGTCAATTCATGCTCGAATAATAGCTTTGAAAAGAAATGAGTATGCTTAGAATCAATACTTGTGTGATTAGTTACTTTACACCTGACCTGTGACTTCGAAGTAATAAAAGAACACCTCGAATGCGATAAGATTCATGTTTGATAAGTTTAGTTGGTTCGTTAACTATTATTTCAAGTTAAGGCATTATAGACATATACGTAAATGTGGTTATATATATATATATATATATATATATACACACACACACACACACACACACACACATATATATATATGCTTGCGATAGCGCACCGCTGGATGGTGCTGCTTGGCCAGGTAAGTGCATAAACCCTATTACACATCTCTTTATAAGTTTTTATGATAATATGTTAAGATTATCAAATTAAAACCGAGATGGTAGCCGGATTGCTTAAGGTGGAACTAATGAGAGTTTGATGATCTTTGTGGTCGGTTGCTATGTGAGGAGGGAGCCTGGGTTGTGAATTAACCGCAATCATGTGGATTGCGAGGCCATGTGTGGCTTATGTTGAGATTGATTGATTATGAAGTATTTGAATATGTTACGTGCAAACCCCCTCCCTTTATGTCATCAACTTTCTTGTTGCGAGCGAGGGTTAGTTTTAAAAAGGAAGTTTTTCATGTTTGTAACTAATAATAGCCGTAACTAATAGTAGCCGTAGCTATTAGCAAATGATGGCCTATTTTAACTATGCAAATACAGCTTTGGGAGTGAACTCACTTGAACGGGCGAATCCCTAAAGAATTTAAATAAAAAGAGAGTGCGTTGTATGAAAAAGGATTTCGCTGTGAGGGGCAGCAAACTTATTAGTCGTTATGACCAGATGCTTTAAATGGCTAAGATAAGTGCATAAGAACAATAGATAGGAGTGAACCTACTTAAACGCGGGAATCCCTTACCTAGGGAGTAAACCCTAAAGACCATGACGAGGGTTAAGGTCCAAAAGTGAGTTGTCATCCCGGGAGTAAGAGTTTAGTGTGAGTTAATCTCACTGGGATTGAGTGTAGATCTCTTCCAACTGTCACTTTATGATGATCTTATGACCAGAGTAATTTCCTAATAAGTAAGAAAAGCTGTCGGTGTTCTACGTTTTTAAGTATTTCAGAAAGAAAGTTTTTAAGGGTCATTATGAGACCAATATGAAAGATATTTTTTTAAGAATATGAGCCCAAAGAGGCTAAGAAAAGAGTTCTTATGAGCCTAAAGAGGCTAAGTAAAGTGTTTTCAGAAAAAGGAAAGCAAGATTTTCATGCACATCATGTGAATAAGAATCTAAGAGCAGTATAAATGAAATTCCAAGTACAGCATGGCCATACCCTTGTAGTGCATCGAGTATATGAGTTTGAATGTGCATCTTTAGCTAATGAAAGTTCGTGGCACAATCTCTGCTTCATATGTTTAGCATTCCATATGAGTGAATTAGATAGATGAAGCATAAATCACGAATTATATCACATAATCTATGAAAGAAAGTTCTGTGCTTAGCCTCGTTGCTTGCTTAAGTGTTTGACTACCTATTAGCAATGGAATTTAGTCATTCAGGGCCTTAAAAATGAGTTTGAATGGCTAAAATGAAATTATGGATAGTGATCCTTTCTTAAGAACTTATGATTTCCTAATATGATAAGAAAGTATGAATACGTGGTATGTGATGATTATGAGTATTATTTCCTGCAACGGTTTTTGTTTTATGGGGTCAGGGAACACTCACTGAGCGTGTAGTTGCTCATCCCATTACTCTTTCCCCTTTTTCCTCTGGTTTACATCATGACAAGTAGGAGCCAAGTCACTTATGCCAAGATGGATTCTACTCTTGCTTGCGAGGTGTCGTGTGTGCCCATTTGAAGGGATCTTACGTGTTTAATGAAGTCAAATAAAGTATTCCTAGAATTGTAAGCATTTGTAAACAGGTATTCTAGTTTATGTAGTGTATTTGGTTTAGGAGTCGCTTTATACGGCCATATGTGCCAACCATCTTATTAGCCAGTTGTCTTTTTTGCTGAAATCAGCTACTTTTTGAGATGTAAACCCCACTACTCCGGTTCTGCGAACCGTTGAGTTGTGTCTTTTACTTTTCCTATATTAATGAACTATTCTGTTGATGTACTCCGAGCTTCTTTTAAAATGTTTTACGCTTCAATTGATCTGTAGAGGTTTATTGTAAGGCTTTTAGTGTGGAAACGTTCATTTTTTAGGAAAACTTTTGTCCATTTCGCCCTAAAATTTAAGTCGAAAGTTGAGAAAACATAGCGCTCGTTGCCCTAGGGGTTGGGGGTGTTACAATTGACGGTATTAGAGCAAGGTCCTGCGACTATAGGCTGCGACCTGAGTCTTGCATCTCAAATAGTTGCCTAGGAACGCGTTCACGATGACGTGACACACGCCTGCCTTGCGTGCAAATGTGAGTTTTATGTGAATGGTAGCATGTTTACCTAATTAGGTGCAGCTTGAGTGAGCTGAATGGTTAGATGAAAGAACCATTTGCTAAGGTGTAGGCCAAGTGGCTCGTAGTTTTGTGGATAAGTTAAGTGTTAGCTCGATCGAAAGCTGTTTCGCTTATATGCCTTGGTGATTTTAATTGAAAGTTTAAAGAACTTATGATTTGAAATCAAATGATTGGAAAGCCTTAACTCTAAGCTCATCTTTACCCTTAAAGTACGATTTGCTCCTCAGGCCCTGTAATGGATTGAGCATACCTACTCAAAGGTTGGTAGAGAGAGAGCTAGAAGCAGTTAAACTATTTCCTTTTGAAAACCTAAGGACTTGAAAGTTAAAGTCTTTCGATTAGTGAGTTAGGGTCGTGCCTTCGTATTAAAAACCTTTCTAATTGTTTGGTTGGGACTTGCGGTTGCAATCAAAGACTTGCATTTTCTTTACAATAATGCTTGGCTCAACCCTACGAGCTTAAACTCGACCATTTACATTAAGGTCCTTGCTACCTCACTTGATTAGTAATTATGACCCCATTAGGTGTCACCCTTCTAGTGGTTTTAGCTTTGATCAGGTTATAATGTTCTGAGCTGATGTATCTAACAAATATACCTTGTGTTTTCTTTGATAGCCGTTGTAATCGTAAGAGCGAGATTCGTATATAAGGTCCTCTCATCGTGTTTGTACACACATCACGCCATATTGAATTAGAAATTGAGCTTGCTTCTAGTCGCTCTCCAAACACCTAGTGGCTGTATCTTGAGTTGGCAACCCAAGTGGTGATACACTAGGTCATTTTAGCGCTTCTTGGTGTTGTCTTGGCTATATCAAACCCCAATACACCTAAAAAGCGGAAGAAAGAAAGAACCTAGCAAACCTTGGAATTGTTACACCACATACATCACCTCGCTACCTCCTAAGATGACAATCTATGCCTTCCCAACACTTTCTTAAACACAAGTACCAAGTGTTCAAGCAAGGATGCTCATACTAGAATGTAGAACCTTCCTATCTGTACTAGGAGTTCCTCGGACATCCATAAGTACCTGTGAGACAAATACGTCATAAAACCTCAATGTAGATCCGTAAGACCAATAACATCGTTGTTCTTACCCCTGCTAGTTGACTGTTCGCCAACTCCAAACAGTTTGGACAAACCTCGAAGCATAAACTCGATCTTAGGTTTTAAATGAGGATTGTATTCATGTATACTTGCCTAGATGCCTTTTCGTGAGACCATAAGAGTACCTATAGGTAGGATTGTTGTATGCGGCTATCGAAGCGTTTGTGAACAAATGTCAATAAAATGAGTTTTTGCAATTGCTTTATTTGAATTTGAGAAAACATGGGACTGTATTAGTTAGAGCGATTTGATTCATGTAGTCAGTTTCACAACATGACTCTCAAAACATCATGTACAGCCTATCAATACTGTTTTGTCTTGTTGTAATTGGATTAGTTGAACCCGATGTATGTAATGCGTGATTAGATGACAATGGAGCTACATTTACATGAATCACATCTATAGAAATATGTATCTCATGCATAAGAAAGTAGCATAGTAGAGCACTCAAGGTCATGTCATCATATATATTGACACTCACGTCCATTATGCACGGTTATTCAAGTGTCTTGTGAATGATTGGCTTAGTAAATGCATATCTTGGTGTTTGCTTGACTTAAGTTAGTTTTGGCATGTGACCTAACTATCCAAATGATTTAACCCTTGAAATTCATAGCATGGTATGACCTTAGAGTCATCATTTACATCCCATGAATTCCTTGATTCCATGTTATAGCTGAGTAACTGCATGCGCTCGTACTTGAGGCATGATAAGACGACCCTAGAAACCCCCATTCACATATTCTTGCCCTCATTTGATTGATCAGAGTAGCGCAGCGGAAGCATGTAGGCCCATAAGCCATAGGTCCAAGACTCATCTAGGAGCGTAACCATTCATTCGTATGAATTTATGACTTAAGAGACCGTCAACTCCAAGTAGTGACGTTAGGAAACGTTTACCCCATCAAAAACCATCCATTTACATTCTTACCTTAGAGTTTTCTCCTAAATTGTTCCTATCAACATGTATTATTGGTTTGTTTTACATGTGAATCTTAACCCTTGGTATGTTCTGTGATTGACTCTACGTGGTGCCAATGTGTTTTAAAATACCACTTCAGGTCCCTTTATTGCTGATATGGCGTAATTTGATGCCTCTGCTAACTTAGTGTAACGTAGTAACATTCTAGTAAATGATTTAACCTTAGATTGACCTAATATCTTCATGCTTTTGAATGAACCTGATTAAGTTAACTCCTCCATGCGACTTTAGCATGCCCTCTCTAAATTACCATGAATGAAATGTTTAAAAGTTATTCGAAATTGATATAAAAAAACATAGAAATGTCAGTCACATATGCTTCTATTTGGAATTACTTACTATATGCGTATTAGATGTTTTCATATTGCTTGGGAATTCTAGACTTGAGAATATTAAATTACTAATACTATGCAATGCCATGTGATGCTATTATGCTTAAATGATACTTTATGGTGCTATGTGACATTCTTATTGTTCTAATGTCTTATAGGAACCTCTAAGTTAACCATTGTGATTCCAAAGGTGACTTGAA
>JAKOGI010004324.1:20000-28823 GCA_029747015.1 Carnegiea gigantea
TAGTGGTTTTGGCTTTAAGGGGTCGAGGAACATTCACTGAGCGTGTGGTTGCTCATCCTATTACTCTTTCCCCCTTTTGCCCAGGTTTGCGTCATGACAAGTAGGAGCCAAGTTACTTATGCCAAGATGGATTCTATTCTTGTTTACAAGGTGTCATGTGTGCCCATTTGAAGGGATCTTACGTGTTTAATGAAGTCATGTAAAGTATTCCTAGAATTAAGCATTTGTAAACAAGTATTCTAGTTCATGTAGTTTATTTAGTTTAGGAGTTGCCCTGTACGGCCATGTGTGCCAACCATCTTATTTGCCAGTTGTCTTTTAGTTGAAATCGGCTATGTTTTGGGATGTAAACCCCAGTGCTCCGTTGTGCGAATCGTTAAGTTGTATTTTTTACTTTTCCTGTATTGATGAACTATTCTGTTGATGTACTCCGAGCGAGTTGCTTGTTGAGTTATAAACTCCAGCATGTAGCTGTTGAGCTTCTTTTAAAATGTTTTACGCTTCTGCTGATCTGTAAGGGTTTATTGTAAGGCTTTTAGCCTGAAAACGGTCAGGTTCTACGGAAAACTCTATCCGTTTCACCCCGGAATTTAAGTCAAAAGTTGAGAAAACATAGCGCTCCTGGCCCTAGGGGTTGGGGGTGTTGCAATTAATGGTATCAGAGTTAGGTCCTGTGACCATAGGCTGCGACATTAAGTCTTGCATCTCATATAGTTGCCTAGGAACGCGTTCACGATGACGTGATACATGCTTGCCTTGTGTGTAAATGTGAGTTTTATGTGAATGTTAGCGCGTTTGCCTAGTTAGGTGCAGCTTGAGTGAGCTGAATGGTTAGATGAAAGAACCATTTGCTAAGGTGTAGGCCAAGTGGCTCATATTTTCGTAGATAAGTTAAGTGTTAGCTCAATCGGAAGTTGTTTCACTTATATGCCTTGGTGATTTTAATTGAAAGTTTAAAGAACTTTTGATTTGAAATTGAATGATTGGAGAGCCTTAACTCTAAACTCATCTTTGCCCCTAAAGTACGATTTGCTCCTCAGGCCCCATAATGGATTGAGCAGACCTACTCAAAGGTTGGTAGAGAGAGAGCTAGAAGCAGTTAAACTATTTCCTTTTGAAAACCTAAGGACCTTGAAAGTTAAAGTCTTCCGATTAGTGAGTTAGGGTCTTGCCTTCGTATTAGAAACCTTTTAAATTATTTGGTTGGGTCTTGCCGTTGCAATCAAAGACTTGTATTTGCTTTACAATAATGTTTGGATTAACCCTACGAGCTTAAACTCGACCATTTACACTAAGGTCCTTGTCACCTCACTTGATTAGCAAGTATGACCACATTAGGTGTCACCTTTCTACTAGTTTTAGCTCTAATCAGGTTGTAATGTTCTGAGCTGATGTATCTGACACCTTGTGTTTTCTTTGATAGCCATTGTAATTGTAAGAGCGAGAGTCGTATATAAGGTCCTTTCATCGTGTTTGTACACACATCACGCCATATTGAATCAGAAATTGAGCTTGCTTCTAGTTGCTCTCCAAGCACCTAGTGGCTGTATCTTGAGTTGGCAACCCAAGTGGTGATACACTAGGTCATTTAGCACTTTTGGGTGGTGTCCTGGCTATATCAAACCCCAATACACCTAAAAAGCGCAAGGAAGAAAGAACCTAGCAGACCTTGGAATTGTTACACCGCATACCTTGCCTCGTTACCTCCTAGGATGACAATCTATGCCTTCTCAACACTTTCTTAAACACAAGCATCAAGTGTTGAAGCAAGGATGCTCATAGTACAAAGTAGAACCTTCCCATCCGTACTAGGAGTTCTTACCCCTGCTAGTTAACTGTTGGCCAAGTCCGAATAGTTTGGATAAACCTCGAAGCACAACCTCGACCATAGGTTTTAAATGAGGATTGCATTAATGTAAACTTGCCCAGATGCAATTTCGTGAGACCATAAGAGTACCTATAGGTAGGATTGTTGTATGTGGCCATCGATGTGTTTGTAAACAAATGTCAATAAAATGAGTTTCAGCAATGGCTTTATTTGAATTGAGTAAACATGGGACTGTATTACTTAGAGCGATTTGATTTATGTAGTTAGTTTCATAACTTGACTCTCAAAACATCATGTACAGCCTGTCAATACTATTTTCTCGTGTTGTAATTAGATTAGTTGAACCCGACACATGTAATGCATGATTAGATGATAATAAAGCTACATTTACATGAATCACGTCTGTAGAAATATGTATCTCATGTGTGAGAAAGTAGCATAGTAGAGCACTCAGGGTCGCGTCATCATATGTATTGACACTCACGTCCGTTATGCATGGTTATTCAAGTGTCTTGTGAATGATTGGCTTAGTAAATGCATGTCTTGGTGTTTGCTTGACTTGAGCTGATTTGGGCATGTGACCTAGCTATCCAAACAATTTAACTCAAAAAATTCATAGCATGGTATGACCTTAGAGTCATCATTTACATCCCCTGAATTCCTTGATTCTATGTTATAGCTAAGCAAATGCATACGCTCGTATTGGAGGCATGATGAGACGACCCTAGAAACCCCCATTCACATATTCTTGCCCTTATTTGATTGATCAGAGTAGTGCAGTGGAAGCATGTAGGCCTCTAAGCCATAAGCCTAGGACTCATCTACGAGTATAACCATTCATTCATATGAATCTATGACTTAAGAGATAGTCAGCTCCAAGTAGTGACATTAGGAAAAGTCTCCCCCATCAAAAACCATCCATTTACATTCTTACCTTAGAGTTTTCTTCCTAAATTGTTCCTATCAACATGTATTGCTGGTTTGTGTTACATGTGAATCTTAACCCTTGGTATGTTCTGTAATTGACTCTACGTGATGCCAATGTGATTTAAAATACCACTTCAGGTCCCTTCATTACCGATATGGCATAATTTGATGTCTTTGCTACCTTAATGTAACATGTTAACCTTCTAGTAAACGATTTAACCTTAGATTGACCTAATATCTTCATGCTTTTGAATGAACCTAATCAAGTTAACTCCTCCATACGACTTTAGCATGCCTTGTCTAAATTACCATAAATGAAATGTTTAAAAGTTATTTGGAATTGATATAAAAAAACATAGAAATGTTGGTCACATATGCTTCTGTTTGTAATTGGTTAATATATGCGTATTAGACATTTTCATGTTGCTTGGGAATCCTAGATTGGAGAACACTAAATTATTGATACTACGCAATGCCATGTGATGCTATTATGCTTAAATGATACTATGTGGTGCTATATGATGTTCTTATTATTCTAATGTGTTACAGGAATCTCTAAGTTAATCATCGTGATCCCAAAGCTGACTTGAATTCATGTTTTAGAATACGACTACTAGTGTATGACCTTAAGATGTCATTGTCCCGATTGTCATGTATTTAGATGCCCACTTATAGATGCATATACATAGAATTATTGCTTGCCATGCGAACTGAGCCTAGACATTTGAAGGTCTATGTTCATTTTTTTTTTAAAAAAAAAAAACAAGCCTAGTATGATTTTCCATGCCAACTCATTTGCCCCTCTTCGATGCAATTTGCCCCCGGCGCCTAAATAGAGTGAGTAGACGCTTGAAGAGGATTGGCGAGGAGGAGACTGGATACCATAGCCCATTTTCTTTCGATTTAAAAGAGATAGTGATTCCAAATGAAACCTTTTAGAAACCTACCGTGTAGACCATAGTTGTGTGCGTACATTCTAGGAAAGACTGAACTTAGGTTTAGAATTTCGAGGACAAAATTCTTTTAAGGGGGGAAGAGTGTAAGTGCCGCCTTCTATATTTTAAGTTAACCTGGCTGTCTTACTTTTACGTTTTGAAATCGTATTTTTAGTAACTACACGAGCTAAATTATTATCGATGTGCTTATGAGAGCGATAATTTTATTAAAAAGAATATTTTTGTCGCCATTAATATTATTATTATTAATTTTGAAACTCTTTCGATGACTTTTAGTAGGCGTTAACGATTGTTATTAACGAGTACTAAATCGAGTAGGAGCCCGAGTTCGATTAGCTTATCAACCTTCGAATTAGTTTTAAGGTTTATTAAATCGAACTTTGACATCCTTGGAAATGAGTAATCGATGAAAGGTCATATGATCGATTATTGAATTTAGAGTTTGGGACGCGAACTAAGCTAGCGGTACCGATTCCTAAGCAACCTGAAACAAAAATATTTAAAAAAAAGGAGAGAAGGGAGGGGTATTTTTGTCAAATCGCACAGGCCTTCTTCCTCCTCGCTGGGCACGCGACCCCGACTCCCTCCCCAGTTCATCTCTCTCTCTCTTCTAATTCCTCCTCTGCCATCCACCATACGCATGGCCAAGCGGGAGCTCAAAAACCCTCGATTTTGCCTCAACCCAACTCGAAATCCCCCTAATTCAAGCTTCCCCATCAACAAACGAACCTTTGGTGCGAAATTTGAGCGAAAACGGAGAAGAACCACAACGTTTTTGGTGGGTTTGGGCGGCGGTTCGAAGCCTAGACGCGGGTCAAAGCATAACCATTCCATCTAGCTTTTAGTTGCTTCGATTCCTCCACAACTTGTGAGTAAATTAGTAGCCCCAAGCACCCACTACGAGTTCAAGTCTGTGAGTGAGCTTTTGGACGAATTTAGGTTTCGAAATACGCGGTTTAGCCATGGTATAGGGTCTGTTCGTGTTCGTGTGTTAATGAGCAAGAGCCGGGGGATTGGAGCTGTTCGAGCCCTAGAGTCGAGCCAGCAGCTTTGAATTCGAGCCTTTAGCTTGGAGTTTAGGTGGGTGTTTCTCACCTCCTAAGTATTAGTGGCTTCGAAATCATTTTAACCTTTAAGTTGCATTGCATGTGAGTTTAGGATCAGTCAGATCGATTGGGGTTATGCATGTTCTATTTCAGCTGAATTTAGTTTAAATCGATGTATGTTAAGTTTAGTTAGTTCATGCCTGAAAGTAGCTTTGAAATGAATTATGCATGTTTAGAATCGATTCAAGTATATTTAGTTAATACATGCCTAAAAGGTAGCTTCAAAATGAATTATGCATGTTTACGATCGGTTCAAGTATATTTAGTTAATACATGCCTAAAAAATAGCTTCGAAATGAAATATGCCTGTTTAGATTAGATACATGTACACTTAGTTAATTTATGTTCGTTTAATAACTTCGAAGGAAATGTGAACCTTTAGAATCGATACATGTACACTTAGTTAATTCATGTTCGTTTAATAACTTCCAAGAGAAATATGAATGTTTAGAATCGATATATGTATGCTTAGTTAATTCATGTTTGTTTAGTAACTTTGAAGTGAAATATGAATGTTTAGGATCGATACATGCACACTTAGTCAATTCATGCTCGAATAATAGCTTCGAAAAGAAATGAGTTTGCTTAGAATCGATACTTGTGTGATTAGTTAGTTTATACCTGAGCCGTGACTTCGAAATAATAAATGAACACTTCGAATGCGATAAGATTCATGCTTGATTAGTTTAGTTGGTTCGTTAAGTATTATTTCAAGTTAAGGCATTATAGATATATATATAAATGTTGTTATACATATATATATATATATATATATATATATATATATATATATATATATATATATATATATATGCCTCTGGCAACGCATCGTTGGATGGTGCTGCTTGCCCAGGTAAGTGCATAAACCCTATTACACGTCTTTTGTAAGTTTTCATGATAATATCTTATGATTATCGAATTGAAAACCGAGATAATAGTCAGACGGCTTGAGGTGGAACTAATGAGAGTTTGAGGTTCTTTGCGGTCGGTTGCTATGTGAGGAGGGAGCCTGGGTTGTGAATTAACCGCAATCGTGTGGATTGCGAGGCCATGTGTGGCTTATATTGAGATTGATTGATTATGAAGTGTTTGAATGTGTTACGTACAAACCCCCTCCCCTTATGTCATCAAGTTTTTTGTTGCGAGTGAGGGTGAGTTTGAAAAAGGAAGTTTTTCATGTTTGTAACTAATAGCAGCCATAACTATTAGCAAATGATGGCCTATGTAAACTATGCAAATACAGTTTTGGGAGTGAACTCTCTTGAACGGGGGAATCCCTAAAGAATTTAAATAAAAAGAGAGTGCATTGTATGAAAAAAGGATTTCGCTGTGAGAGGCAGCAAACTTATTAGTCGTTATGACCAGATGCTATAAATGGCTAAGATAAGTGCTTAGGGACAATAGATGAGAGTGAGCCTGCTTGAATGGGGGAACCCCTAGCCTACGGAGTAATCCCCACAGACCCTGATGAGGGTTAAGGTCTAAAAGTTAGTTGCCATCCCAGGAGTAAGAGGTTAGTGTGAGTTAATCTCACTGGGATTGAGTGTAGATCTCTCCCAACCAGCAATTATGATGATCTTATGCCTAGAGTAATTTCCTAATAAGTAAGAAAAGCAGTCGGCATTTCGCCTTTTTAAGTATTTCAGAAAGAAAGTTTTTAAGGGTCATTATGAGACCAATATAAAAGAGATTCTTTTAAGAATATGAGCCCAAAGAGGTTAAGAAAAGAGTTCTTATAAGCCTAAAGAGGCCAAGTAAAGTGTTTTCAGAAAAAGAAAAGAAAGATTTTCAGGCACATCATGTGAATAAGAATCTAAGAGCAGTATAAATGAAATTCCAAGCACAGCATGGCCATACCCTTGTAATGCATCGAGCATATGAGTTTGAATATGCATGTTTAGCTAATGAAAGTTCGTAGCACAATCTCTACTTCATATGTTTAGCATCCCATATGAGTGAATTAGATAGATAAAGCATAAATCACGAATTATATCACATAATTTATGAAAGAAAGTTCTGTGCTTAGCCTCGTTGCTTGCTTAAGTGTTTGACTGCCTGTTAGCAACGGAATTTAGTCATTCAAGGGCCTAAAAATGAGTTTGAATGGCTAAAATGAAATTATGGATAGTGATCCTTCCTTAAGAACTTATGAATACCTAATATGATAGTATGGTATGAGTACGTGGTATGTGACTATTATGAGTATTATTGCTTGCAACGGTTTTGGTTTTAAGGGGTCGGAGAACACTCACTAAGCGTATGGTTGCTCATCCTATTACTCTTTCCCCTTTTTCCCCAGGTTTGCATCATGACAAATAGGAGTCAAGTCACTTATGCCAATATGGATTCTATTCTTGCTTGCAAGGTGTCGTGTGTGCCCATTTGAAAGGATCTTACGTATTTAATGAAGTCATGTAAAGTATTCCTAGAATTGTAAGCATTTGTAAACAAGTATTCTAGTTCATGTAGTGTATTCGGTTTGGGAGTCACTCTGTACGGCCATGTGTGCTAATCATCTTATTAGCCAGTTATCTTTTTAGTTGAAATCAGCTACTTTTTGGGATGTAAATCGCAGTACTCCGGTTGTGCGAACCGTTGAGTTGTATCTTTTACTTTTCCTGTATTAATGAACTATTCTGTTGATGTACTCTGAGCGAGTTGTTTGTTGAGTTATGAACTCCGACGTGTAGCCGTTAAGCTTCTTTTAAAATGTTTTACGCTTCCGTTGATCTATAGGGGTTTACTGTAAGGCTTTTAGCCTGAAAACGGTCAATTTTTAAGAGAAACTCTGTCCGTTTTGCCCCGAAATTTAAGTCGAAAGTTGAGAAAACGTAGCGCTCCATGCCCTAGGGGTTGGGCGTGTATGTATGTATATATGTATGTATGTATATACATGCGTATGAGGGCATGCCCGCACACACACATGTACATATGTATATGTATATATAGTAAATCTACAACATTTTTGTACATATATACATGTGCATGCGTGTGTGTGTGCGTGTGTGTGTGCGTGCGTGTTTGTGGGTGTTTATATGCACACGCATATGTATACATAAAACTAGATGTGTCCCCTCAGAGAATAGTAGAAGTTCGATTAGCCCAGTCAAATCACCCTTGAGGGGGGAGACTAAATGGGGTGGCTAGCAAAATTATAACAATTTAAGAAACTAAATGTGGATTTTAAAGTGGGACAAAATAGAAGGATTTTTAGAACAATCGTAGTATTTCTAAATAGGGTTAGTCACTGCCAAATGTGCCATTTCTTCGGATTTTAATAACTCATGTTTTTATTCACCTACGAAGACACAAAACTGAGTCATAGGCTCCACAACAACTCCTTTATGTACTTCTAAGGCTAGCCATTCTATCTAAGGGCACTCTTTGTGATCTACTAGGTAATTAAGTCCCTTGATTTGAGTCACTCACTAAGGATTGCTCACTCAATAATTAGCAGTCGAGCAACTTCTCTCTAACTTACTTGTGAGAAGATTCCCTTATAAAAAGTTATTCTCTTAAGATGAGCACAAGTAATCATCAATATGCACATTCTAATGCAAAGTACTACCTCAATATGTCTTCGTGCTTTTGACATATTTCTTTTCCGTGTATTTGGAAGTAAAGGTGACAATTAGCCATTAAGAAGGATGTTCTTGTCCACTGTAGAATATACTAGTAATATCAAGACTTTGAAACTACTTCCTCTATGAAATATGAAGCATATAGATTTCCATCATAAACATCGAAGACAGTCACACCATGTAGGTAACATCACGTGTAATTTAGCCAGAGAATTATTCCTTGTAAAATTATAACACAAATTCAAATTTTCAACATTAAGTGAATAATGTTAGAGAATAAATTAAATCACACATCACACGGAATAATCTACGAGAATTTATCACCCAGATGACAACTAATGCAACTCACGAAATAAAATCCTCAACGCACGTGCACACAAACAGACACATATATACATTTGCATATATATATATATATATATATA
>JAKOGI010004325.1:0-15549 GCA_029747015.1 Carnegiea gigantea
TATATATATATATATATATATATATATATATATATATATATATATATATGTAGAAATGTACAAATATGTATGGATGTATGTATGTGTGTGTATGTATATATATATAGTTATATATATAATATATATAATTATATTAATGATATATATGAATATATATCTATATTTGTGTATGTTTTATATATTTGTATATGTGTTTGTGTGTCTGTATATTATCTGTGGTGTTGTACATATTATATATATATATATATAATTATATATATATATATATATATATATATATATATATGTATGTATATATATATATATGTATTTATATATATATATGTATATATATATATATGTATTTATATATATATATATATGTATATATATATATTTGTTTGTGTTTGTGTATGTATCTGAGTTTATTCAGAGGACAAATTGTAATGTCCCATGTGACATACAAAAGTTTGATATAATATATTTTGACATATCGCAATTTGATATAATTTTTGGAATGGATTGGTTGTTAAGGCCTGGAGAAAAGATACAGTATCAAAAGCAAAGGTTATCTCTAAAATATCTACAATGGTAGACGGTAAACTTGTTAGGTAACCGTGCGAGGCTTAGTTACGTCATTTAATTGGAGATAAGAAGAAAAAGATTAGTGTTGAGGATATTCCTATAGTTAGAACAAATCTACGGATTATCACGTAAGAAAGAAATTGATTTTAAGATACAATTAGAACTAGAAGCATCACTAGAATGACCCTAGTTAAGCTAAAAAAAACTAAAGGTGGAACTCAAAGACCTATTATAAAGACAAACTATATAAGGCCAACTAGTTGTCCTTAGGGTGCACCAATGCTATTCATGAAGAAAGGATGGGGCTTCATGATTACGCAAATACAACAGAGAGCTTAATGAGATTAATATGAAGAATAAGTACCTGTTACGTAGGATTGACGATCTATTTAACCAATTATAGGAAATGACAGCCATGTCAAAAATCAATCTTAGGTTTGGGTACCTTTAACTGGTATTTAAACGTGAGGATGTCCCTAAGATGATGTTTTGGACTTGCTATGGTCATTATGAATTTGCTGTAATGTTGTTTAGGTGGACAAATGCTCTAACGGCCATCATAATTTGAAGAACCCAATGTTTAAACCTTACTTAGATAAATATGTGGTCATTTTCGTTGACAATATCTTAATATACTTTAAAATAAAGGAGGAGCATGCTAAGCAGTTGAGGGTGACAAACTCGCAAGTGCACGGGTGTTATAGTTTAGATAAAATATCATTCCCACAGGGACCAACGCAATCTATTGAGTTCATCCTTTGTTAAAATGCTAAGCAAGTGTAAATCGATGTTTGGGTAATTTCGTAAATAAATAATTCTATCACTGATTTTGGAATTCTATCAATTAAAAATGCCTTGGGATTTGTTTCACCAATTATGAACCGAATCCGATAAATAATGTCTATAATTACTCTAATTTGGATGAAGCAAAGGATGGCAAACATATAATATCTAATCCTTTCTTTCAAAATGAATTGAACTATTTAGACTAAGGATACTATCATTCTTTCAAAGTAGTTCTTGATTTAGTTTAAAATTTAGAATTTGTGTTGTCAAATTTCTTCTCAACAAGCTACTTTCTCTCAAAAGCAACTATGTTAGGTCTATACTTGCCGATCCAATAGTGGATTTCTCGTTTTAGTACTTCATCCAACTATTTGATATTTACAAGTTAATTTGGACAAAACTACTCACAACATTCATCCACAAGATAAATTAAAATATTACAAATATTATTGATAAAGATTAAGGATTCATGTTCATAACTTAGCTATCAAATCCCAATACTAGAGAAACTGCTCACTCACGATGACTAAAGATAAACACAATTGTTCAACAAAGAAAATCAACCAAACAAAACTAATCCACTAAGTTTAATGAACAAGGGAAGAGAAAACTTATCATGGCAATTTCTTGAATCTAGGGGTGGCAATGGATCGGGTTCGGGTCGGGTGAACCGTCATCCATATCCATCACTCGCTTTAATTCGCTTCATCCAATCCATCAATTATCCGTAAAAATCTAATCCAATTCACCCGTCCACCATCCGCGGGTGAAAACGGGTAGATCGAATTGTAAATGGGTGATGAGAGTTTATATGTAATATATTAGCAAATTTATATAAAAAAGTGAGTTTTGCCTTTTTAAAAGTTAAAAAGGATATTTTAAATATAAAGAACAAATAGATATCATATTCATCACATTAGTTTTAACGAAAATCATAGAATTAACAATATAATTGTCTAAAAAATAAGTAAAATTTAAAGGTCAAAAATAAAAAGTAAACTAATTGCAAATAGGAGATAAACAAGTGGATGACTAAGCGGGTGATGGATCGGGTGACGGATCGAATGCGGTATCACAAGGAGCCAATTCAATCTGTCAAACCATCATCCATCATCCATCCATCATCTATATATTTCAAGTTTTCACCCGCTTTTTTGGATCGGGTGGAATGGATATCCATCGGGTAGGGGTGAAATTGCCACCTCTACTTGAATCTCCAAGGCTCAAAATGCAAGCAATCATTCTTCCAATCTTCTTTTTACTCCAAAAAGTGATAAAAATAACAAAACTATTGAGAGATTTATAAAGAGATAGGTTGAGGATTTTTTTTTCTTTAAGCAACCAAGCACTCTTCAAATAGCATCCATCCTTCATTCTCAGCTGCACAAGCCAAGGAAAACGAAGAGCTGCTGCAATTTCAGGCCTGCGATAGACCGTGGCCAACACCATGGACAATCCATGGGCCCTCTATCTCAAAGTTTTCTTGCTCCTCTTTTTCCTCCACGGGCATGGTGACTGGGGGCATCCATGGTGAGTCATATACTTGAGTTTTGAGGGTTAATGTTTGATGAAAAAGCTCTCAAAACCTGCAAAAATCATCAAAGCACTACACCCAAGCATAAAATGGGATTTGGGGGGTAAAGACTAAGCATAAAACTCATGAATCCCCTAAAAATGTATCAATATAACCCTAAAATGACATGCTGTATGGGTACTTATCAAACTCCCCCATGCTTGAACGGTTGCTTGTCCCCAAGCAACTAACTAAACCACAACTATGATGTAGAACCTCTGTAGGTAAACATAAGTGGCAACATCATAGCTAAACCGACACAAGAAGTTAGCCCAATAGTGATTGAGAATCTTGCAAAATAGATAAGAGAATGAAGCTTTTGAAAATACAATTAGAGACTATCTCATCAAATATTAAATCAATTGCTCGATTCAACTTAACACTCATATTAACAAATAGATTGATTTGAGTGAAAAGAACCGGTAGAACCTCACTCGAGTAATGAAGCACTCAACACTCATGTGTTTCAAAATATATGATGGTTCTCTCAAATCTCATTCCAAAGAGTTAAACCTGCCATAAGTTTGACAAGACTCTCAAATTTGCCATTATTAAAGTGCAAAACACACAAGACAATCATGAGGACTACAATAGGGTTGTAATAGGGCTTAAGGGTAAAGATTTGGAAGGGAACAAATGTGTTTGGATTTGTAGAGCTAAAAGCCAAAGACTAAAGGTAAAGACCATCATTTCCCCAATATACAAAATGAACTACTCAATCCAACACATATAAAAGATATAAACAATCCCCTCCAGTCGATTCCAAATGAGAGGAAGTATTGAGTCATTCCAAATAACATTTATGCCGAAACCCTTTTATTTCAATTTTTTTCCCTCTTTTTCATTTTCTTTTTTTGCTCTTTTTTTTTTGTGTTTTTGGTTTCTTTTCTTTTTCCCTTTTTTCTTTTTTTCACATATCTAAGAGTATGATCATGGCGTAGAACTTTAAATACCTTGTAACACCTCTCAATTCAACTCACAATAACCAACCCAAATGGATCCAAACAAGCCACCTCTCATAACATCACCCTCAAATCACCCCAAATTAAGAAATAAAACCCTTTAGTCTTGACTAAACAAGGTAGAGATGTATTTGGTCAAGGGCTAGATTAGAGGTTTACATCAATAAACATTGTCAAGGCTCAAAAGGGGCAGCTAGAGATAAATAATACATAGTAAGGGTGGCCTTTTGGTCAATACAGCTCGTAAGCTCCAAAGAATGCTTCAATTATATTGCCTAAATGCGCATGCTAAATACGAACTTGAACAAGAGTCAAAATAAGCTCTAGAGATTTGAAATCTAGAAAGAGTCACACATGAAAAGGAATATGAGACTAAAATTGAGAAATTAGTCCAATCAAGTTCAAAATCTCGCAAGAAAACTACCAAAGTTCAACTAGCTCATTGAATTTCATATGTCAAATATTCATACGAAGTGTCATTTAAGCAATTAATTCACATTCAACTTCATACTCAAATCAAGAGGCACATTTAAAAAAATCATTATCAAACATTGTACACACAATTGGGCATAACTAAAAGGTCAAATTAAGTCAAAGAGAACTACTTAGTCTAAACACTCATCATCGGAGGATTTTTTTTTTTCAATTTTCTTAAGTTTTTCTAGTTATGTGCATGCCAAACCTAAAATGCAACTAAAAATTAAAAATGCTAATATAAAACTAAAACTAGGCAAAGAAACTAAAAAAAAAAACTAAGTGTTCAACTAAGAATGCTCTAATTAAGCCTAAATGCATGATCTAACGTGCAAACTAATCATACAAATACATCATACACATGTCTATAGATAAACAGCAACTCCGTCATGCATGACAAAGCATTGTACTCAATGCAAACACAGATAATCATCAGAAGGGGGAAAACACAGTAAAAAGGAGGAGGAGGAGGAGAAGGAGGGTGGGGTTGAGATGTACATCAATCACTCCAAGTGTCTAAAAAATCCCTGAAGTCTTGGAAATATTATCTCGGAAGCAATCATCCCACGTAATCATGCCACTCCTGAACAATGTCACGGAGGATGACATGCTCAGATTGGACATAAACCCATAAGGAGATTTGTTCCTCTTGGATAGACCGAAGGGTGGCATGGATATCAAGATAGTCCCAGGAAGAGGAAGGCCTGGAGGAATTGGGGGCGCCTGAATGTGGTTGTGGAGGAGGAGGAGGAGGTGGTGGGTGAACCAACTCCTCATCACTCGGCATATAGGAAAGATTATCCAGGTTCAAAAGGGTAGTATGGTCAACATTGGGAAGAGGCATAAGCCTGTTTTCAGGATAAATCCAACAAATCCTACCGCCCTTCATGGTGCAGAATCCCATTTGTTTAAAGGCAGCCAAGGCTAATCTCTCATAACCTGACACTCGATCATCAGGGTTAGGCTCAATACCAACCAACCTAGCGATAGGGGTGATAAGGCCTCCAATTACTATCCTCTTAGTGGAACTAATAGTTGCACTTAACAGTTCGTTGGCAAAAAATGAACTAGGGTCAATTCATGTCCCTTCTAGCATGCTATGCAAGAAATATAGCTTGGACGAACGAGGAACATTCAAACTATCCTCTCGAGCAAATAAACCACAAGTAAGGAACGTTGGGCTACTTTAATATAGGGATTTCGAATAATAATACCCTTAGAGTGACTAGCATTATACTGTTAATTATCGATTAAGATGTACCAACAGGCATTAGGGTCAAGCTCATAAGCACATGTCGTCGGTCTAAATCCAAACTAGGTGAAAAATCGAATATGCTATTAAAAGCACTCAAATTTAGCTCATAAAATTCCCTGTTCAAATGAGATATAACCCTCTTGACATCAAGGACCACTCGTGACTTCAACATGTAATATACTTTAGAATTCCAAAGTAAGTTCACGATATGTATGGTCTTGAGTCTCAATAAGTTAACCCATACCCGCCATGAGCAAACAACCAACAAATATCATTTACCAAACCCAATCTAGTTAACAAATTCTCATCAAAATATCGAGTAGCTACAACAAGTTTACTACTCAAAGCATTATATCTGGCAACATGTTCAGGATTAGTCAAACCAAGCGAGCTAGGTAGATTACTTTGATTTTGCGCATTAGTTGAGGTTCGGGAAACTCATTGGAGAGCTTAACTCGATGTTCCCCCTCTTGGAATTGTCCTTGTTCTCTTCTTAGGTGCAATGGGTGGAATGTGGATGGGTTGGGTGCTTGAAAATCCTAACTATGAAGAAAATGGATAAGAAGGGTATTAAAATGAAAATTTATGCAAATAAAAGATGTTTAGGCAGAATTATGGAAGAAAAGATGAAATTTTGAAAGACTAGGAGGTGTAATGAAGTGTTTGAAGAATGTGGGAGAAAATGGTTATGGGTAGAGATGAATGAGAGAAAAAGAAGAGTAGAAAAGGGAAATTTAAAGGAGATTTGGAGCGTAGGTGAAGAAATTAGGAAAAAATGGAAGAATGTGGTGGAAAACGACGAAAAATTGAAGGTGAGAAGGTGGGTTTAATAGAGTTTGTAGAGAGAGAGTGAGAGAGTTTAGAGAGAGAAAGAGGTAAGGTTTGAAGATGAATGAGCGAAATCTCATACCAAAGGGCGTGAAAAACCCTTGGCCACAGACGAACAAGGCCCCTTTAGGCCGTGGGGTCCACCACAGACCCTTCGTGGTCAGCTTTGTTTCCTCAAATTTTTTTGATTTCTAAGCAGAGGCTCCACAGACTAGGGGTCTATGGTAGCTTCTGTCTGGGGCTTCTAAAAATCTCTTATTACTTTTTCTTATGTTTCTTCTTTTTTCTTCTTTTTGCTCTCTGTTTTTGCTCTTTGTATTGATTATTTTTTTATTTTTCTTTTTTGTTGTTCGTCTTTTTTTGTTTCTTTTTCAAAGTAAGAAATGCACTCTATACAATCAAAGAAAAACCAGTAAAGGAAAAACTTGGGTTGCCTCTTAAGAAGCGCTCTTTTAAGGTCAAGAGCTCGACCTTTGCTTTTTTTGTTGCTTGCGATCAGAAAGGATGTGGGTAGAGGGTTTCTCAATTGGCTCCCCCACATCTCCCGACTTCCTGTTATTGTGGACCACGAAGTTGAACCCTTGCATTAGAAGGTACCATCCTAGGAGTTCGGGAGGGAGATCCTTCTTTATCATCAAATAGCACCAAATAGCGCGATCCGTATACAAAACAAACTTGTCGTGTGCTCCTTCAGGCGGGCCATTACCAAACTTAACTTCTCAGTCAAAATCATACTCAATATCCTCCATAGGAGGCAAAGACAGCATCACTTGAGCAAACATGCAATAATCGCTTATAGAAGCCTCATTAATAGCATAAGGCTCGTCCTTGGTGATGCTAGGTGGCACAAGGGGATCAAATTCCACCTTAGCATAGTCAAGTTAGGGCCTTTAGTATCAACACAATCAAACACAAGAGGGTTAGTGCAACACAAATCATCATATGATTCTTGCTCATGAAACTCGATCTCTTCTTCATAAGCAAATGAAAAGGAGGAAAAATCTCGATCTTAAAACAAAGTAATCTCAACATGACACTTTTTGACATCAAATATTAACCGCTCACTTTTCGTAACTACCTTATAACCAGAAGTGGCTAAGAAGGGTCTCCCCAGAATAATCTGGGTCTACGCATCATCGGTCATATCTAGGATGATAAAGCCATCAAGCACACAAAAATCACCTACTTTTACTAGAACATCCCCCAAAATAACCAAAGGGCACTTCATGGAACCATTCGCCAATTGCAATGAAAACTGCAACTGGCCTAAGTCAAGCTTTTGGAAAATGCAATTGGGTAACAAACTGACACTTGAAATAAGATCACTTACTGCCCTTAGCAATGCTCACATTTCCAACCATGCAGGGAATAGAAAAGCTACCTGGATCTTTGAACTAAGAGGAAAACTATTTGGGAACCTCTAGACTGCTCCCCCCTCCAAAAGTTATAGTCTCAAATGTATCACTTTGTTCCTCACTTTCAACTTCATACATTTCTTCACCCTCAGAGCCCTCTAATCCTCCTCTTAAAATAACACAGTTACACTGCTCATGAGGATTAGGTTCTAACTTACTAGGAAGTCTATCTGGGGTTATAGATGAAGAGGCAACTTGTTCGGCAATTCGAGCTTCCAACATCTTGTTATAAGTACTAAGCACATCAACCTTAGAGGCTAATTGCTTAATATACTCGCCCTACTTTTGTTGTGCTAAAAGCATGCTCTCCATTATTACCGCTAAATTAGACTTTTGAGGTACTTGTTAGGGATAGGGAGGCCTTTGAAACCGAAAGGGTGGTCTAGCATTGGATTGAGGCATAAAACGTGCGTTAGACTTATAGGAGAAATTGGGGTGATTTCTCCAACCCATATTGTATGTGTTGGAAAACGGGTCATTAGTCGGCTAGGATTGAAATTATTGACATAGTTGACCTGGTCACTATAGTCTTGGGCAAATGGACTCCTAATTTGGCGATTCATAGTCAAATGGTCAACAAAACCACATATTTCATTTGATGAGGAAGTGAATTTGAACTAACAGCATTAACATTCAATCATTCTAACCTTTAAGACATAGCATCTACTTTAGCATTTAGCAAAGTAATAGCATCAAGCTCTATTTTACCTCCAACCCTCTTGGGTTGACCTCTCTCATTGGACTATTGGTAGTTATTGAGCGTCACCTCCTCATTAGATTGTAGGTCTCATCCTCCGTCTTGTTCATTAAGGTGCCACCTACTGCTGTATCAATAGTAGACCTCACCGAGTGAGTAACCCTATTGTAGAAAACTTGTACAATCATCCATCGTTGGAGTCCATGATATGGGAATAGCTATAGGAAGTCTTTAAAATGCTCCCATGATTCATCAAACAACTCATCTTCCCTTTGAGAAAATGTGGTGATTTGATTTCGTAGACTCACCATCCTGTTATATGGAAAGAACTTTGCAAGGAAAGCCTTGGTGAGCTCGTCCCATGTAGTGATCGACCCCAAAGGCAATGAGTGAAGCCATGCCCGCACCTTATCCCTTAATGAGAATAGAAATGACCATAATTGGATGGCATCGCTTAAAACTCCGTTGAGCTTCAAAGTGCTACACACCTCTAAAAAGACCAAGAGGTGTAGACGCGGATCCTCCATCGGGTGCACTACAAGAAAATTGCCTATTTGTGACCGAAAAAGCGATCACAAATTGTGAAAAATCGGTCACAAATGACGTTTGTGACTGCCTTTGTGACCAATTCCTGCGGTCACAAAACCCTTGGTCGGAAATTGAATTTGTGACCGATTCAGTCACAAATTGAGACGCGGTTTGTGACCGATTGTGTGGTCACTATTTGTGATCGAATTTGTGACAACCTTTTTCTTCCGCACCGTTTTCCAGACGGCTTTCGTGGTGAGAATTTAAGTCAGACTTGTGACTGACTTTGTGAACGAATATGAATTGTGACCGATTTTGTGACTGATGTGAGTCACATAATTTGTGACCGCGATTGTGACTGCCGTGTGTTGCACCAAAGATATAAGAGCCGGTTTCAGCTCAAAATTATTAGCTTCTATCGTTGGCCTAGCACTACTGGATGTGTTGTCATGGACACCCGGGGTAACGAAGTCCCATAGCATCCTTCGTTGATCTGCTCCTGCCATACTTAGAGATATTTGTTGGGCTTTGAGTTGTTGCTCCTCTAACCGAAGCTTTTTCTACCTCCAATGAAAGGTCCTTTCTATCTCAGGATCAAACTCGAAGTGGAAGGCCCTTTGCATAAAAGGGCAGAAGTCCTGCAAAAACACCATAAACACTACCAAGGTAGATCACATAAGATTAGAAAGAAAAGAAATACTTAGACAATTTTCGAAGAACCAACTCAATATTTGACGAATTTGGTCCCCGATAATGGCGCCAAAAACTTGACAGGCCCGCAAGTGTATGGATGTTGTAGTTTAGATAAAAATATTGTTCCCATAGGGATCATCGTAATATGTTGAGTTTATCCTTTGTGAAAGTGCTAAGCAAGTGTAAATTGATTTTTGGGCAATTTCCTAAATAAATAAGTCTATCACTAATTTTAGAATTCTATCAATTAAAAACACCTTGGGATTTAAGATTGGGCAAAAGGGAAAAAGCCATGAATAACAAATAGAGACCAACATAAAACACACACTAAAAGCCAAAATATTGGTTTTTCATTTATTGATCAAAACTTCAATACATGTACAGGAAGCACTTAGATCCATATATAGGGAGAGAAAAAAATAAAGTACATGAGGGTGCAATAGCCATGAGCCAAATCAATGTTAATTTATTTAATTAATCCTAATTTTAATAAGTTGAACGCCATATTTCAATTCAACATTTGAAATATTTATCAGATCGCATGCTGAGACAAAAAAGTGGCGTCAAAATAAGATCTGGTAATGCTTTGTATAATAAATCACTGAATACATATAAATAAATATAAATGAGCATATTTACAAAGGTGATTAAAAGTTGTATGCTTCAAAAAAAATGTTAACTGATGATACATTATATAATCTATTTGCCTATGCTATGTAAATAAAACAATGATATGAATAAGCAAATATAAATGGCTACAAAGGTACACATTAGGCAATATGGTAAAGTTTATGATTCTTCTTAATAATTTATTAAATTACTAAAAAGAAAACAAAAGTGATATGAAGATGGGTTGAGTAAGCTGAATAAATTGAAAGAGTTGAAACTACTTAGTTAAGATGAATGTGACTTGTGATGGGGGTTATCATTTGGGGGACAAAGGCCGGCCCAGAAATTAGCCCATAAATTTGTAAATTGGTAAGGACGAATAAGTTGATTTTTTTCAAAAAGAAGGAAAATAAAACAAAATAAGTAATAAGGAAACAGAAATCCAACGGATTAATTAAGGAGGCTAGTTTGCTTCACTTCTTCTCTTTCGTCCCACCCATGTACAACCCCCTGCCCCCTATCATGCCCCACTCTGTCAGACATTTGCTGACCACCAGTAGCGCGCCATAGCCACCATTGTCGATCCCGAAGTAGTCGTCGGTGATGCCCAATCGTCCTACCACCCTTTCCCAGTCCCTTTTTCCATTGTTCCTTGAGTGCTTAAGGTAAATCTCAAATTCTCTTTCATTTACATTCATCTTTATTCTTTAAATTAGTTGATAAATTAAACTCTTTTAGCATTACTGATGGGGACCATCATGACCAAACTCCAAATGCACAACCAGCAACTCCACACACCCCCTCAAGCCCCAAGGAAGTCAAGAATATCCATGCCTTGGTCAAAGAAGTCATAGAGCACTCGGACAGTACATGGGCAGATTCAACCGGAAATTGGCCCGGTTTTGTGCATCTTCTGGGACTTGAAGGTGAGGGGATGAATGACTGCCTTGCCCCCTCTCTTTAAGTTTAAGATGTTAGGAATCCAATAAAACAAGTTGCAAAGGATTTGGAGGTCGTTTGGTTAGTCAATCAGCAAGATCTTTTCAAGTGCGCAGGCTGGGCGCCAAAACAGCAGCATCCGAATTAAGGAGAAAGTTGGACCACCAACTTAACTCCACTCTTTCTGAAATTTTGCAGCATGAAAGGGGACTTAAATATTTATCAAGTCAAGGGTTCAAATCCCATCCAAAGCACCCCCTTGTGTTGGTATTATCCAGCCAAAAGGACAAGGAAAACACCCTTTTAACCGGTTTGTCTCTAGCCGGTACAAGGGGCTGATTTCCCTTGGTTTTTGCTTGCCCACTTGCCTAATGACTCACCTTTGCTGCATTTTAGGACCATTGTAAGCTTGACACATCATTTAGGAGGCATTATGGCCCTAATGAAGTAGCTTAAGCTAGGTAGTGAGGTGTTTAGCTAGCATTGGTTGATTTGATGTGTAACTCTTCCCCAAATGTACCTAGCTATTGATTTTGCTGCTTAGAAGGGGAGGGGGTTCGGCCATACTTGCATAAAAACCAGATGGGGCTCTCACTTGTAAGCACTTTTGAATGAATGAAGTTGTGAGTTTTCAAACTCTCTCAAAAACAAAGTCCTAGTGTTATATCTTGAGCTTGGCAACTCAAGTGGGTCTCTAGGTCTCTTTCTCTCAACTAAAAGGTGATTAAATTCTGTAACTAGTTGATACAAAGAGATTGCCCAAGTGTTCTCCAAGGGTGGCTCCTCGGATTATCCCTTGCAAGGTCACTTGATTATCCAAACTCTTGTTTTCCTTTCCATTGTTGTGTTCCTTCTTCTTGTTTTCAAGCATTTCACTTTGTGGCAAGTGTGAGTTGGTTCTTCTCCTTACAACCTTCCATCAAATTGGTATCAGAGCTTAGGCTATCTTTCTTGGCCAAGCTTCCTTGCCCAAACACATTCCAAACACCCAAACTCACAAAACAGCCCAAACACATCCTCACCAAATTTTCAGCCGTGCCCAACCAGAAACTTGGCACGGGCACACCGTGCCACCTGAGCACGACCGTGCCACCATTTCAGTCCAGCACGTCTTTGGCAGTAGTTCAGCACGGTCAGACCGTGCCTACTAGCACGACCGTGCCAACCTCTCCCCGTCCCAAAACACTCGTCCTTCCTTCCAAAGCCAAAATGTCCTCTAGTCTCACACCCGAGCAAGTGGCGGAACAAGCCTTGAGGGAGAAAGCCGAGGTAGAAGCTCAACTGAAGTACCTCCAAAAGCAACTAGGACAACTTATGGAAGAAAAGAAGAGAGGCTTGTGGAGCTCAAAGAGCTCAACCAAGTATCAAGACTCGGATGACTCCGAGGGAAGCAACCCCATTAGTGACTCAAGTGAAGGGGAGCTTGCACCAAGGTCCCAACGACATCAAAGGTCAAGAGGACGAAACTTTGGTGATTTTAAAGTCGACATTCCGGAGTTCGAAGGGCAACTAGACCCGGACATCTTCCTTGATTGGCTTCAAACGGTGGAAAGAGTATTTGAATACAAGGACATTCCGGAAAGCAAAAAGGTAAAGCTAGTAGCCTTGAAACTTCGTAAATATGCTTCCATATGGTGGTCTAATGTTGTGTCCAAAAGGGTGAGAAAAGGGAAAAGTAAGATAAAGACTTGGGAGCAAATGAAATCCAAACTTGAAGCCAAGTTCTTACCCCCACACTATCTTCAAGACAATTTCCTTAAACTCCACCACCTCCGACAAGGTTCAAAGAGTGTAGAGGAGTATACTAGGGACTTTGAACAACTTCTTCTAAAGTGTGATTTGAGGGAAGATGATTCCCAAACCTTGATTCGTTACTTGAGTGGGCTTGATGAACAAATTGCCCATGTAGTGGAATTACACCCTTACACCTCCCTTGATGAGTTGAGTGCTTTAGCTCACAAGGTAGAAAAACAAAAGAAGCTCAAAGGCAAGAACCCCATCTCTAAGCCTACCCCACGGCCCTATGGCTTTCAAAAGCCCCCATTCACTCCACAAAGACCTTCTCCACCCCCAAACCCGAAACCCCCTCAAATAGCCTCCCCACAAACTCCCTCCAAGCCACCACCAAAACCCACTAGCAAGGTTCGATGCTTTCGTTGTCAAGGTCTTGGACATTACGCTTCCGAATGTCCAAACAAGAGAATGGTATCTCTAGCCGTATATCAGGAGTCCTTAGAGGAGCTAGAGGTTGAGGAAGAGAAAAATGAAGAAGAAAAGGAGATGTACATGGCCGAAATGTTGGAAGAAGTAGAAGAGGGCCCGGATGAAGGGGAACTACTAGTGATTAGAAGGGCTCTAAGTGGGATTGCTACTCAAGACAACATGGAGCAAAGGGAGAGCATCTTCCATACAAGGTGCACCGTGAGTGGCAAGGTGTGTTCTCTCATCATCGATGGGGGAAGTTGTGCTAATGTGACCTCAAAAACCATGGTGGACAAACTCAAGATTCCGGTCACACCTCACCCAAATCCTTACACCATTCAATGGCTCAACCAAGGAAAGGGTTTGCAAATTACTACTCGATGTTTGCTTACTTTTTCCATTGGAAAGACATATAAAGATGAGATATGGTGTGACATAGTGCCCATGGATGCTTGTCATGTTCTTTTGGGCCGACCATGGCTCTTTGATAGAAGGGTGATGCATGATGGTCGAAAGAATACCTATACCTTCACAAAAGACAACAAGAAAATCACCCTCACTCCCCTCAAGCCTAGCCCACAAAAGAACCCTCAAGACAATCCCAAGATGGATGTCTTCCTCCCCACCTTACTCCACTCTCAACTCCATGAGTTCGACGACTTTAAAGAGTGGATCCTCTTAGGCCAAGAACCGGCCAAGGTAAAGGAATCTCCCCATCCTTTACTTACCTCACTTCTACAAGCCTTTGCCCACGTCTTCCCACAAGAAATACCTCATGGCTTACCCCCCAAAAGATCCATCCAACATAAAATCGACCTCTTCCCGGGGGCCACACTCCCAAATAGACCGGCCTACCGCATGAACCCTCAAGAGACACAAGAGGTTCAAAGACAAGTGGATGAGCTCCTAGCCAAGGGCTTGATCCGTGAGAGCTTGAGTCCATGTGCCGTCCCGGCCCTACTTGTGCCCAAGAAAGATGGGAGCATGAGAATGTGTGTTGATAGTAGAGCTATCAACAAGATCACCATCAAATACCGGTACCCCATCCCAAGGTTGGAGGATTTGCTAGATGAGCTCCATGGGGCCACTATATTCTCAAAGATTGATCTAAGAAGTGGCTATTATCAAATACGGATCTTTGAAGGGGATGAATGGAAGACGGCTTTTAAAACCAAGGGTGGCCTATATGAATGGCTTGTCATGCCCTTTGGTTTGACTAATGCACCTAGCACATTCATGAGGCTAATGAACCAAGTTCTTAAGCCATTCATTGGGAGATATGTCGTTGTGTATTTTGACGATATTTTGGTGTATAGCCGTGGAGAAGAAGAGCATTCCAAGCACTTGCATGATGTTTTAGGTGTCTTGGCACAAGAGCAACTTTATGGCAACCTAGAGAAGTGCCACTTCTTCACTCCTCAAGTGAAGTTCTTGGGATATGTGGTGTCGGCCGAAGGCATCCAAGTAGATGAAGATAAGATCAAGGCCATCCGTGAGTGGCCTACCCCCATGTCCATCCAACAAGTCCGGAGCTTCCATGGCTTGGCTTCCTTTTATAGGAGGTTCGTGAGCAATTTTAGCTCAATTATGGCACCCATGACCGAGATCCTCAAGGTCAAGCCCTTTGAGTGGAATGAGAAGGCCCAACATGCCTTTGAAGAAATCAAGGAGAAGCTTACTAGTGCACCCATCCTTGCACTACCTAGCTTTTCCAAAGTTTTTGAGGTAGAATGTGATGCATCCGGTGTTGGCATTGGTGCCGTGTTGTCACAAGAGAAGAGGCCCATTGCTTATTTTAGTGAGAAGCTCAATGATGCCAAGAGGAAGTATTCTACATACGACAAGGAGTTCTATGCCTTAATAAGGGCATTGGAGCATTGGCGGCATTACTTGATTGGAGGCGAGTTCATCCTCCATACGGATCATCAAGCCTTGAAGTTCATCCAAGGACAACATAAGCTCAATCCACGACATGCCAAGTGGGTAGAGTTCTTGCAATCCTTTCACTTTATGATCCACCATAA
>JAKOGI010004325.1:15649-28766 GCA_029747015.1 Carnegiea gigantea
TATATATGTATATAGATATATATATATGTATATATTTTATATATATGCATATATCCATATATGTATATATATGTCTTTATACATATATCTACAGAAAATGATTCATATTCAGCACGGAGATCCTCATTTAAACTCATATCGACATCAAACCCACAAAAAGTTTCATATTCTATATGCAGAATATTATCACCTAATTTAAATAGAAGGTCGGGAATGATGGAATCAAAAGAGAATGTTTTATATTCAATATGAAAAACCAAATCAAGACCTTCAGTAACATCAAACTCATATGAGAAAGCATATACCGTATAAAGAATATCTTCGTCAAAGTCCAAAATAGTGGGTTCAGTTATCTCATCACATAACTACTGTGAAATGGCTTTCGAATCATCTAAATCATGAAGCTCAACTGCAGGTGCGATGCTTATATCCGGCTCACTAATAGTATCATATTGTTCACCCACTTCCCGTTCACGACAGTCATTCAGAGAGGTGGGTAGGTCGACATAAACTAAGATATCTTCAGTGACATCTTTGGGTGAGCTAGTGCAGGGTGCAAGGTCTGTTAATAGAGATGTAGGGAGGTCACGCTCTTGATCTAGATTAGGCAAACACATCTTTTCACTCAAATCAGGCCTAGTAGAATAAGAGGGTTCAAAATCATCATAGAGACTAATGTCAGGCTTAGGAGATCCTAAACTAGCATTAGTCTCACTAGAAGTCTCCCTGTTTTTGTCAAAACATTTAGAATATTCAGCAATTCTCACTTTCATAGTCTCCATCATTTGTTCAGTCATATCGTTAATTTTCTTTTCAAAACTTGCACATGTGGCATCAATATACTCACGATAAGGACAAGTATAAGCATCATGATCAGGAAATTCACAGTAGTTGCACAACACAGGAGGAATATAAGAGTTATATGAGTCATAGGAATTCATAAAGTGATCTGAAGGGTAAGAATTAGCACGAAATTCATACTCTCCATGAGTCGAGTATCTAAAAGTCTCATTAGCTTGTTCAAACGCATAGGTTTCCCAAGCTAATTTTTCAAAGAAATCCCAAACTTCATTTTGAGTTTTAGATAATAATTCTATTAAACCTCCAGGAAAAAGTGATTCAATATAACTCCTTGACTCAATATTTAGACCCTCAATAATGACCTCACAAATTTCCAATTTTTGAAAATTATGATTCAGTTGAGCACGATAATCATTAAGCCTTGAAAAATAATTTCAAAAATAATCATTCAACATTCAAAGCAAGCAGTGGCAAAACGCAACTCAGACAACATTCACCATCCTCAGCATTCAATCCAGTACTCACAACCTCAAACTATGAAATCAGCATCTACTATCATGTCACCAAAACTGAAATGAAACTCAATTAAACCAGAGCTAGAGTTGCGTTCAACTGAACAGAACAAGACCTAAGCAACAGGGAAGGGGGTTTCAAGCAATCCAGTACTCATGATAATCAAGCCTATGCCAAAAACGGAAATCAAGCTAAATAAAATCGAACCTGCTTGGGTCTAAAACAGGGGAGGCCGCAATAGGGGAAGAGGATTTCTAAAGTGAACAACCCGAATGGGGAGAAGGAAAATAGGATTTAAGGCGTCCTTGCCTTTCAGCTCTGCCAGACATTAGCAACTCCATGTATAGAGCTCAAACAGCCACCAATGATGGCGTAATCGCCATTAACAAACACAAGAAGAATTCGAATAGGGGAGAGGGTGAGTAAAATCAAATGAACCAACTCCAAATCTTACAAAAGCAAACCGAAAATTGGCAATTAGCAAAATTGTAGCTTAATTACATGGAATTCGAAAAGCAAAACCCATCTAACATCAAACCCTAACCGAATTCAAACCCTAAATTTCGAATAACTGGAACGAAAATAAAATTAAAACTAAAACTAAACCTAAAGCTGAAATTAAACCTAACCTAACCCTAAAATTACCTACCTCCTCAATGGAGCTTGCTGGCTGGAATTTATACTCGAACCTCATGAATTCTGACCCTTTGATTTCGTGCAAGGTGGACGGTAGATGAAGGGGTCAGCGATGGGAGATGTCGTGGCAACCCAAGCGTAAGTTGTGGTGGCAAACGGTTGGGATGATGATGAGCTGTCGAGGAGAGAGAAACTGAGAGTGGGCATGGTGATGGAGGTCGAAGAAGGCAAGGGATTTCGCTGGGTTGGGTTTCGGGGAAATGCGGGGAAGAAGAGGATCACGAGGAGAGAGAGAGTGAAGGGAAGCGGGTTATAACGCTGAATCGGGTTTTCGAAATGAACCGGTTCGATTTACTCTGGATTGGTTTGGTCCAGTTTTTTTTGGGCTGGTTCATGGTAATTTTGGGCCGGTTCAACTCAGTTTAGCCCGGTTCTTCAATTCCCGACATTTTTCACCATTTTTCTCGCATTTTTGGCCATTTTTCGAATATATTCAAAACCTGCAAAACAAAATAAAATAAATAAAAACCTTAAAAATACGATTATAATGAGCATAAAATAGATGTAAAAGTACCTTAAAAATAGCTCATTTTTGGTACAAACAAATATCCCTACACCAAGATTTTGCTCGTCATCGAGTAAAACAAACTAAACTAACTAAAAAGAAAATGAAAAATAAGGGAAAGAAATCCTAACTCACTGTCGTACGAATCACGGTTGCATTTAGCGTATGCAACAAGCCCTTTAAACTCTCGGTCTCCCAAGTGGACGAGTGAGGTCTCGTGAGGGTTTCCAAGTGAAATACCCACAAAGATTATTTCAAAAATAAAGAAAAATCTTTTTGGGTTTTTTCTCAAAACTGATATGTACAAAATTTGGGAAACATATGCACACATTCTAATCAGCTAAATCACCCATGTACCCAATTATTGACCTGTACATGTATAAAATGCACTTCAAAGCCCTCTACCTCCTAAATAACATCAGAGCACTAATTTTTCACCCTATTGAATATCAAGGTTTTGAATCCATCCCAGTGCTCATGTGCAATTGTATCATCATCTCAGGGCTTAGATTGACCAGAATTAACTCAATCCCACTTGGCTGACACAACTACATTGTTATCACACTGACCTTGGAAGCAAGCTTTCCCAGTAGCAATATTGCCTCAAAGGATAACACCCAGTAGCACGTGTCTCAAAGGATAACGCCCAGTAGCGCATGCCTCAAAGAGATGCTTGTCACTCCAAATATTATTTCACCACTTTTTCTTTTCTTTATTTATTCATAATATACTTTTTTTTTAATTTTTTTAGAGTGATCATGTCACAAGCTAATGGGAGAATCATTCATGAAAACCTAAGACCTAAAGACAATGATGAAGGAATAAGCAAGGACTGGATTACACAATCTATAATGAACAACTGGAGTTAGAATTACGGCTTAGAATATCACATTTGAGGTCGGAAACTTTTCATGCACATCCTCCTTATATACAAGCTAACAAACACAGTACAGGGGATTCAAGCTAATCAGAAAAGGTACAAACATTCCTAAAAACAAAATCAAAAATCTTCAAAAATTTTCAAAAATTTTTCAAAAATGGGCACCTCACCCCTACACCAAAACTTTACAATGTCTTCATTGTAGGAACTAAGGCGCTAAAAAGCAAGCATATAAGCTATGCAACCATAAAACCACACTAAACTACAAATATATACAAACTAGGACACCACAAAAATCAAAAACAAAACCAAAAACAAAACAAAATCACACACATATTTACAAAAGCCAAGAAAAACAAAATCACAAAAGAAAGCCAAAATCGAAACTAAAATCAAAGCAAACACACATCTTCACAAAAACTAAAACAAAACCCTCTAAAACAATCCAAACCACTACATAACCAAAACCAGAATATAAGCTAAACTAAAACAAAGTAAGACCTAAACATACTTATTTGCAAAAACCAAAGACCAAAATCACAAAAGAAAGCAAATGAAAGACAAAAATCAAAAACAAGAACAAACCAAACTAAAACAAGACAAAGCCTAAACATACTTAATCACCAAAATAAAAATTAAAACCACAACTGAAACCTAAATAAACAAAGACAAAAACAAAAGAAAACAAGAAAAACAAATAAAAGACACTAAATAAAAGGCTAAATAAAGGTAAAACTAAAACAAAACAAAATGCACAAGAAAAGGAAAACACAACACAAAACCAAAATAAAACCAAAAGAAAATATCAAAAAGAAAACAAAACACATTGCTCGACTTTAGAAACAGTTCTAGATATCCACAACCAATACAAAACGAAAGAAAAGAGAAGAACAGGAGGAGAGAGAAAAGTGGAATAATCATACCAGGTTGGATACAGATTGTACCCAAACTATGCCTCATGAAGATTATGCAAATGAGGCTTATGGAGTATCAGCCACTCCATTAGAACTCACAAGCAGCTACTCAGATCAAAACCAACCAACGCTCGTAATAGCTTATCAAACATACGAGCACAATCCTCGCAGAAATGCAAATAGTAAGTAACAGGAATTGCAACCCAAATAAGGCGCATAAATTCAATGTAAATCAATGCTCTTTTGAGCTTATCAAAGCTCGTAGCCTAATCAGAAGAGAGATGTGTATATGTAAAATCAGATGCACAAGTCAATGGTTTAATGAAGATATGACTATATAAATGCAAAAACCATCTAAAGTGATCTGAATGATCTAAATGAAATCTCACATCTCTAAGAAGGGAAGGGAGAGGACCCAAATAAGGCCAATCAAAGGAAATATGAAAATCAGAGCTCAAATGTCGGCCTAAAGTCAAGTCTTGCATTTCAAAGTGATCCTTGAGTCTATCTATGCCATTATTATCAAGAGTCTGATCTAAACAAGGAATATCAAGCACAAAATTCTCAGGCTCTATAAAAGTAGACTCGGGAGCGTCTAAAGAAGAAAGAAGAGGGGGAAGCGGAGAACTGCAATATTCAAGAAGGAGGTCAGCTTGGACAGGATCAACAGAAAATGATTCATATTCAGCACGGAGATCCTCATTTAAACTCATATCGACATCAAACCCATAAAAAGATTCATATTCTATATGCAGAATATTATCACCTAATTTAAATAGAAGGTCGAGAATGATGGAATCAAAAGAGAATGTTTTATATTCAATATGAAAACCCAAATCAAGACCTTCAGTAACATCAAACTCATATGAGAAAGATTCATATTCCGCACAAAGAATATCTTCATCAAAGTCCAAAATAGTGGGTTCAGTTATCTCATCACACAACGCCTGTGAAATAGCTTTCGAATCATCTAAATCATGAAGCTCAACTGCAGGTGCGATGCTTATATCCGGCTCACTAACAGTATCAGATTTTTCACCCACTTCCAGTTCACGACAGTCATTCAGAGTGGTGGGTAGGTCGACATAAACTAAGATATCTTCAGTGACATCTTTAGGTGAGCTAGTGCAGGGTGCAAGGTCTGTTAATAGAGATGTAGGGAGGTCACGCTCTTGATCTAGATTAGGTAAACACATCTTTTCACTCAAAACAGGCCTAGCAGAATAAGAGAGTTCAAAATCATCATAGAGACTAATGTCAGGTTTAGGAGATCCTAAACTAGCATTAATCTCACTAGAAGTCTCCCTGTTTTTGTCAAAACATTTAGAATATTCAGCCGTTCTCACTTTCATAGTCTCCATCAGTTGTTCAGTCATATCGTTAATTTTCTTTTCAAAACTTGCACATGTGACATCAATATACTCACGATAAGGATAAGTATAAGCATCATGATCAGGAGATTCACAATAGTCGCACAACACAGGAGGAATATAAGAATTATATGAGTCATAGGAATTCATAAAGTGATCTGAAGGGTAAGAATTAGCACGAAAATCATACTCTCCATGAGTCGAGTATCTAAAAGTCTCATTAGCTTGTTCAAACGCGTAGGTTTCCCAAGCTAATTTTTCAAAGAAATCCCAAACTTCATTTAGAGTTTTAGATAATAATTCTATTAAACCTCCAGGACAAAGTGATTCAATATAACTCCTTGACTCAATATTTAGACCCTCAATAATGACCTCACAAATTTCCAATTTTTGTGAATTATGATTCAGTTGAGCACGATAATCATTAAGCCTTGAAAAATAATTTCAAAAAGGTTCGTGCTCATATTGCGGGAAATTGAAAACCGGCATGTTGAAATTTTTGAAGTTTTTAAAGTTTTTCAATTTTTAGAGGTTTTCAATTTTTCAATTGTTTTGGGCTTTTTGGCTTTTCAAAAATTTTTTGTGGTTTTCAAGTTTTTCAAATGTTTTTGGATTTTAAGTTTTTCCATTTTTTTGTAATTTTTGAATTTTTTTGAAGAAACGATTAAACTAAGTAACAATTGATACCAAAATAAAGAAAGTTGGAATCTATGCCAAAATAAAGTTATGAAATGACCAAAACACATCATTTAAACAAATCACCACTAATAAACGAAATAGACAAATCAAAGCAACGAAATAAGAAAGTAGCTACGAAAATGAAAATATGACCTAATCTCATGCCGTCGTCCCCGGCAACGGCGCCAAAAACTTGTTGGGAAAAATTGAGAGTTTGACTAAAAGCGCCGCAAGCGTAAAACTCTCGCTGTAGTACTTGAGGGTCGTCTCCTCAGGGACGATGGAAAAGATTAAGGTCACAAAGCGAGGATTAACTAATTAGCTACACTAAACAAAATGAAATCATTCAAAGCGAGCTAACATCCTATTTCAACTAAAGGATCAATCAAACTCTCAATTGAACAAGGGCTTGCTACTTAAATTACTGAACTTAAACGAGTTAAACCTAAGCATTCAACTAAATAAAACATATTAAGGAGACTATGCAAACAACGCTATTCATCTAAAATCGAAACGTAGGATTTGATTAACCTCTAATTTGAAATAATTTAAAACCTATAGTTAACACTATTTACCATTCGACTCTACCAAAATCAAAGTACTTTCCTAAGCAAATCAGCTGGCCAACATCATTCATCGCCCATTCAGATCAACTTGCCAGAATCAATATACCAAAAAAAAACTCAACATCATTCAGCTAACAATATTAGTTCAAAATGAATACATCATTCAACATTCAAAGCAAGCAGTGGCAAAACGCAACTCAGACAACATTCACCATCCTCAGCATTCAATCCAGTACTCACAACCTCAAACTATAAAATCAGCATCTACTATCATGTCACCAAAACTGAAATGAAACTCAATTAAACCAGAGCCAGAGTTGCGTTCAACTGAACAGAACAAGAGCTAAGCAACAAGGAAGGGGGTTTCAAGCAATCCAGTACTCATGACAATCAAGCCTATGCCAAAAACAGAAATCAAGCTAAATGAAATCGAATCTGCTGGGGTTTGAAACAGGGGAGGCCGCAATAGGGGAAGAGGATTTCTGAAGTGAATAACCCGAATGGGGAGAAGGAAAATAGGATTTAAGGCGTCCTTACCTTTCAGCTCTGCCAGACATTAGCAACTCCATGCATAGAGCTCAAACAACTACCAACGATGGCGTAGTCGCCATTAACAAACACAAGAAGAATTCGAACAGGGGAGGGGGTGAGTAAAATCAAACGAACCAACTCCAAATCTTACAAAAGCAAACCGAAAATTGGTAATTAGCAAAATTGTAGCTTAATTACATGGAATTCGAAAAGCAAAAACCATCTAACATCAAACCCTAACCGAATTCAAACCCTAAATTTCGAATAACTGGAACGAAAACAAAATTAAAACTAAAACTAAACCTGAAGCTGAAATTAAACCTAACCTAACCCTAAAATTACCTACCTCCTCAATGGAGCTTGCTGGCTGGAATTTATACTCGAACCTCATGAATTTCGACCCTTCGATTTCGTGCGAGGTGGGCGGTAGATGAAGGGGACAGCGATGGGAGATGTCGTGGCAGCCCAAGCGTAAGTTGCTGTGGCAAACGGTTGGGATGGTAATGAGCTGTCGAGGAGAGAGAAACTGAGAGTGGGCATGGTGATGGAGGTCAAAGAAGGCAAGGGATTTCGCTGGGTTGGGTTTCGGGGAAATGTGGGGAAGAAGAGGATCGCGAGGAGAGAGAGAGTGAAGAGGAGCGGGTTGTAACGCTGAACCGGGTTTTCGAAATGAACCGGTTCGGTTCACTCTGGACTGGTTTGGTCCAGTTTTTTTTGGGCTGGTTCACAGTAATTTTGGGCCGTTTCAACTCAGTTTAGCCCGGTTCTTCAATTCCCGACATTTTTCACCATTTTTCTCTCATTTTTGGCTATTTTTCGAATTTATTCAAAAACTGCAAAATAAAATAAAATCAAATAAAAACCTTAAAAATACGATTATAACGAGCATAAAATAGGTGTAAAAGTATCTTAAAAATAGCTCATTTTTGGTACAAACAACCAACTTCTTATAGTGCTGGTGATATTCAAACCTTGGGAGTGAGTTGGCTTTCTTGAACAACCTTGATAGGTATTCCATAGAGAGTACAAATAGCAATGGTGACAAAAGGTCTCCTTGCTTTAAACCTCTCTTCCCTTGAAACATATCTTCTTGATGGCCATTTAGAGCAATGGTGGTGAATTACACTGAAGAGATACAAACCATAACCCAGTGTGTAAAAATAGGAGGGAAATTTATAGCATTGAGTAGTTCCTTCAAAAAAGCCCAATGAACTGAGTCAAAAGCTTTATGCAGGTCCACTTTCATTAGGCAGCTAGGAGGGTTGTTTTTCCTGTTGTAACCCCTTGCCAAGTCTTGGCATAAGAGTACATTGAACAGGAGTTCCCTTCCTTGCACAAATGCCCTTTGACCCTCATTGATGAGTGTAGGTAGGACTTTCTTCAATCTACTGCACAACAGCTTGGTAATGGTTTTGTACACCACATTACCGCATGAAATTGGTCTAAAATCACTAGCTCTTTCAGCGTTTTCCATCTTTGGCAGAATCACCACCTTTGTCTCTCCATAAAAACTAGGTAATTTCCCAGTCTTGAAGAACTCCTGAATAGCAGAACAAAAAAAAAGGTCCAATAAAATCTCAACTAGCCTTGTAAAAGCCACTATTAAATCCATCTAGACCTGGGGATTTGTAATTAGGAATAGAGAAGAGTGCTTGCTTAATCTCATTATCATTGAACGGTTGGCATAACCTCATTTGTTGGTCTAAATTCAGGGTATGGCCTAGACCAATCACCTCCAAGTCAATGCGTGATCTATGTTGCTCTTGTCTGCCCAGTAAATCATGGTAGAAACCTGTCATGATTTCAGCCACTCTATCAAAGCCCTCCACCCATTGATCATTCCTGTCCGTGATTTGGTAGATACATTGCATAGCTTTCCTTTGCTTTAGTTTTGCCATAAAGTGCCTGGAGCATTCATCACCAAAACCAATCCATTCAACCTTGCTTTGTTGTTTCATGAGTGCAATGGCTGAATGGGTGATAGTGACATAGTGTTGTCTCTTAATATCTTCCTAGTGAAGGAGGTCCTTATTGAAGGGGTCCCCCTATAGCTATGTTTGAATCTGCACCAAAGCTTCTCTTACTCTTATCTGCTGGGCATAGATGTCAGCAAACTTGTGCTTATTAAGCAACAAGAGTGGCTTTCTTAAGCTGCTAAGTAAAAGCTGTAGACCTTAAGAGCAGGGCCTTGAACACACTTGTCCAGGTTATGCTTAACAATTTCTTTGAATTGTGCATCTTTGATCTATATATCACAAAAGACGAAAGCCTTTTGGTGGCATGGGCAAACAGGGAAAGCAAGCACAATTGGAGTGTGAACTGAGAGACTATGAGCCTGATATGATACATGTGTAAAATCAAACATGTCAAACCATAAGCCATTATGTAGGGCCCTATCTATCGTGGACCAGATCAGTTTATTAGTCTAAGTAAAGAAAGCCCCTACATAATTGAATTCCTGCAGTCCACACTAGTAAATACATTCACCAAAGTCTCTCATTTTCCTTTCATCAGCTTCATTGCCCCCCACCCTCTCTCCCTGATGCAGGACAGAGTTAAAATCCCCCAGTACACACCAGGGGTCATTCATAGTGTGAGAAATGGCAACCAGTGTATCCCACATCGATATTCTTTAGGCCCCATGATTGTTCCCATACACAAAAGTAATGTAGAATTTTTTATTGGTTGACAGTTGGATAGCCTTACCATGGATCAGTTGATCACTCTTGTGGAGTACTTAAAACTGGTAAGCCTTGGGATGCCAGCATATCAGAATTCTTCCTTTGTCATTGCTAGTTGCATTATGTTCCCAATGCCAGGAATAACATGTGTTTCTAACCACCTGTGCCATATTTTGTTCCTTCACTTTGGTTTCCAGGAAACCCACTAAACCTACCTGGTATTACCTTAGAAAGATGCTGAGATCTTCCTGTTCATTAGGGCTATTAATGCCCCTCACATTCCAACTAATGACTTTATCCATTAGGGGTTGCAAGCACTTCCCCCCCTTCTGGACTTACCCTTTGTACCAAGTCATCTTCTAACAGAAGTTGAAAAGTATTGGCCCTATTCTCTTCCCCCATCTGTCTAGCACTTCTCCCCATGGAGGTTTTGATTATATGTCTTATGGCTACCCTTTGAAAACTATCAACCTCTTTATTAGTGATAGGCCCTGGTTGAATGACATCAGCCCCTTTATCTCATTGTTCTATTACCCTCCATTCCCTCCTTTGAGGTTCCTCCTACAGTGTTCTACAGTGTGACCAAACATCTTACAGTGACAACATTTTAAGGGCTGTCTAATGAGGACATTATTCTCATTGGCAAACTCTATGTAATCTGGGAAACTCCCATCCAGTGGCATTTCCACCAATAGCCTTGCATATTTCAACATAGATTTTTCTTTGGTGAATTTATCAGTCTTCAAAGGGATGCCCAGCATGCTTCCCAACTTGCTAAGACTTTGCAAACCCCAATACTTGATATCAAGCTCTGGAAACTGCACCCAGATAGGCAATGAAGTGATTGCTTCTGTGTTGATCTCCATTTTAGGTGTCCATGCTTTAACAATGAATGGCTTATGATCTAAATAGTAAATACCCTTCTGGACCACCTATAAAGTATCCTGATAATTTGTAAATCTTACTAGATATAAGCCTTTTTTGATCAAAGCCACCTTGTCAATGAAGTAATCTTTCCATATTCTACGAATGAAACCCTTAATTACCCTATAAGGAGGATTGGCCCCCAAAACACAGCAGAGCACAACATTCTGCCAATAGGAAACCTCTTCCTCAATGTCTTCAGCCTCTAATTTTGCACAGACGACCCCATTAATGTGAGGGGCAGGTGTGAATTCCAGAGCAGTTCCCTCATCGAGATCAACCAAAGCAGCATAAGTTGGCCAATTCCTCACCGAACTGCCGTCCCTCCCTTTCACTCTTCCATCCCTTTTTGGATGTGCTGTTGACATATGCATCTGCAAATCAACCTGTTCTATCGCACCCGTTGCCGGTGAACTTACCGGTGGTGTTTTTGAGCACTCCAGTGGCCCTTGTTGGGCTCTAGGTCATCCCCGCTTTCCCCCTCTGGCAATGGCGCCTAGTTGCCTGGGGTCCAGAGAGAGCAAAGCGTTACATATATATATATATATATATATATATATATATATATATATATATATATATATATATATATATATATATATATATATATATATGTACGCGTATATATATATAATTTCTACACCACCATTTTAAATACACATATATATATATATATATATATATATATATATATATATATATATATATATATGTACATGTGTTATATATATATTATATATATCTTATATATATACACACACACACACACACACACACCACATGTAATATATATATATATATATATATATATACACACACACAATATATATATTTCTACATAGATATATATATATATATATATATATATATATATAGATATATATATATATTATATATACATACATACATACATACATACATACCTACATAAGATATACTATATATATATATATATATATATATATATATCTATATATATATATATATATTAAAATAATTGTGTGTATGTGTGTGTATATATACATATATATATATATGTATATCAATATATAGGATGTACATATATAATATATAATATATATATACACACATATATAGAATACACATATATATATATATTATATATATAAATATATATGGTATATATATAATATATACACACACACACACGTATATACAAATTTACATATATATATATATATATATATATATATATATATATATATATATAACACATATATATATATATATATATATATTATATAATATATGCATATATACATATATGTATATAGATGTAGATTATACACACAATATATATATATATATATATATATATATATATATATATATATATAACAACATATATATATATTCTATATTATATATATATATATATATATGTATATACATATATACAATATATATATATATATATATATATATATGTATACATACATACATATATGTATATATGCATACATAGATACATAGATATACGAATACACACACACACACACATATATATATATGCACACATGGTCGTATGTATGTATGTATATGGATGTATATGCGTGTGCGTGTGCGTGTGCGTGTGCGTGCGCGTGTGTGTGAGCGCGTGCGCGTGTGTGTGAGCATATATATGTAAACATATATGTATATATGTATATATATGTATATATAGATGCAGATATATGCATAAATACATACATACATGCATACATACATATATATATTTATATTTATATTTGTACAAAGATATATATATATATATATGTATGTACGTAAATGCATATATATATATATATATATATATATATATATATATATATATATATATATATTTTTATATTTATATATATATATATATATATATATATATATATATATATATATATATATATACGCACATACATGCATGTACATACACATATATATATACACACACACACACACACACACACACACATATATATATATATATATATATGTGTGTGTGTGTGTATGTATGTATGTATATACATAGATATTTATGTACATATATAGATATATATGTAT